>KN489467.1:0-15261 GCA_000787155.1 Scartelaos histophorus
TATTTATTTATTTATTTTTTAGAGTAAAGGAGTATAAACGCCTTTTAATACAAGTCAGTGGTATCAACATCTGATCAGTAAAGATATACTTACCATTGTTTTCCTGTGTATTATATTGAAACAAAAATGAGTAGCAGTGATGTAATGTAAATCGTCTTTACCTGAGCCTCCTCCCTTAGATCCGCTGCCTCTTTCAGCAGACCACCGGCTGGTTTGAAGGCCTCGTCTAACACCTTGATTCCCGTGTGCCTCAGGGTGACGTACTCTCTCCCTCGGCGTGCCACCCGTCTCACAGACAAGCCCCTCCGCTGAGCCTTGCCCCCGCCCCTCCTGTTGGTCACGGCCACATGCACAAACAGACTGGAGTGCGGTAAGGGTTCACCCGCTAAACCCAGCAGGGGCACGTTGCGGTATCCGGGCTGAAGGCACTCGAACGCCACCGTGTACTGCCCAATAAAATCATCACCGATGTAGTCGTCATCCAATACAACGAAGCGCAGCAAGGCAAGCTCTGGCATGTTAACCTGGACACAAGAGGCAAAACAGATTTCAGTCACTCTATAGAAAGAAAAATGAGGGGTTGCCTTGCATTTAAAGTGCTTATGTGATGCTGTATTTTGATATATGTTATGATGTTCCTTATTAAATACATACCTGGAGTTGTGATTTGTCTCATTCACACAATCCCTATATTTTTTTAGATTATTCAGGGCCCCCAAATAACAATGCATACTCATTTCAAAACAATATGAAACAGAATATTAACAGTGCTAGTACTAGTTCTATGCTTATTGTGTGGACACTGCCTCTGAAACCTCACTAGACAAGAACTTTCTCCCTAAATTCTACATATTATGTCCATGTGAAAATATGAAATACTAAGCCAATACACAACCATTCACC
The DNA here is from genome assembly GCA_000787155.1 of Scartelaos histophorus. NCBI lineage: Eukaryota > Metazoa > Chordata > Actinopteri > Gobiiformes > Gobiidae > Scartelaos > Scartelaos histophorus. The sequence goes on from KN489467.1 coordinate 904, forward strand.
AGATTCAGCCCAGAATAGACTGAAATAAAAACATTTACTTCATCATCGGTGTTCATGCATCGTTGTTCTGAGGACTGTTCATAAACTCTTGACATTCCCACCACAAAAAAATCTTACCCAGTGCTACTTCAACCAATCTAACTTTTTTCTGAACAATGAATTTATTGCTTCTAAAAACAACCTATTCTTCATGTGGCAATTTTGGAGAAAATCCCATGCATATGTACTACGTCCCACCGCACCAGGCACAACACAGGGGCTCATTTGGTCTCATTATCTGGGCTTTTAAAAGTTTAATGTTTCGTCACCTGCGGAGGTGCCAGTGCTCCAACCGCTTGTGTTGACTGTCTGCATTATTCATATGCTCTTCATTTCAAATTACCAAGTGAGCTCTTATTAGGAGAAAAGATGCACTTGAATAAATGTTTACTGCAGTATGCAGGATCAATTAGTCACAATATTCATATAATAACACGTACTCCTATGCAGTGTCACTCACGGGGCTACTGGATGATGAAATTGAAGATTACAGTAAGATATCATTTTAGCTCATACCTCCCAGTGAATACTCAGCTGAACAGTTGTGAATGGAAAACACAGTGAGTGGGTAGACAAATGTTCTTTGTGTGCTGGCTCTTGCATGATAATTCTCTGGTACAAATAACAACAACAGCAGTTACATGTAAATAAATTAGGATACTGTCAAAAATCATGCATGTAGTCATACATTATAGATCTCGTGTTATTATAACGTTACATTTCAGACTGCAGCCATCGGGAAACACAAGTGTGTTTCCATTCATCCTGGGTAAATGGTGAAAATGGGAGGGACATCTAATAATATAAGCTTATACCAAATCAATATGCAAATCACTGCACAATGCAAGACAGATGAATCGCTGTGACCATCTCAGGCTCTGTCTAACTCGGACAATAACACAGTAATAATAATGTCTTCAGATGTATCACTGTATTTGCATCTGTTTTGATTAAATAACAGAAATACATTAGCATCTGTACATTTTGCACAATGGTAGAGTGGTCAGCATTTGCCTCAGAGCAAGAAAGTCAACATCCAAATTGACAATTTCCTCCCAAATTGAGACCAAACATGCACAAAGCCAGTGCTCGCTGTATTATGACTGCTGCAAAAACAGAAATGTTGTTGTAACATAGGAGTGTCCAACATTAAGGTTACACACTTTAAGCGTTCACTTATGTAATCTAAAGGGAACTTAATTATTTCAACTTGTTGCTGAAAATAGATAGTAGAGTAATTTCCTTCCCTACGCTGGACTGTGCGTGTTTATGTTGAATGCTTTCATGGCCATATGAAGTCCTAAGGCTGCCAGGAAATCAGCTACAGCAGCAAGGCTCAGATATTTTCTCACGCATATTGAGATTTTTCAGTTTGCATGTGTCTGCATATGTTCCACGCATCTGCTTTGGATAACCCAGGGCAACAAGAGGAGCACTATAGCAGTAAACATCCAACTCCAAATGAAAATAAATGAATTGTTTTGATTCTGCACAGCGCTCAAATTCAAGAGTTTCTTTGCAAACAGCAGCTGTATTGGAGGAAGGACACTACAGACAAGAAATACACAGCAGCAATCAGCTTTGTCCATGATTTTTCATTTTTTTCCGAGTCTGCTCTACTTACTTGAAAGTTGTGTAGAGACAAAAGTATACTGGTTGAATTGCCAACAGTATATTGTCTGACTATTCTGGTTGTCATTTGTTCTTGATTGTGTTGAAGAAAGTCAATACAATGGCATGTGCATACTAAATATTCTTACTTTTGTTTAACTATATTCATTTCTTTTCTTTCTCTATCCTTCTGCAAGTACATTTACAAAAATCCCACCAGTCTGACCTCTGATTTTATCTCAAAAACACAATACACCCTGATACTCCCAGAAATAACATTTTCGACTCAGCTTCTTGTTTATTTATAATATCACGAGATTATGAAAATATATTATGCTGAATGTAACCTGTGATTGTTGAAGTAAAGAAACATGTCTAACTATCTGATCCAGACCTTAGTTGGCCTTTAGGCTGCAGACTGAGGAGGACATTACAACAGTATCTTCAAACTTGTGAGCTGTCAGTGAGGCGGTGATGCTGAGACGTGTCATGCATGGTTATCCAAGCGCACGGCTCCCTCAGCGTGACAACAAATGTTCACTCTGAAGTTCCCCCTTGTTCAGCTATATGTGCAGAACTGCTTTGAACAGTTAATTAAATCATGTTCAAGGCAAACGCTTTTTTTAAAGGCAATAAAATAAATCTTAGATCTCTCCTGTGTGTCTAGTCTACCCAGCCTGTCAGTGGGGAAATTTATATGGCAAATAAAATTATATTATTAGTAGGCCTGTCACAATAACAAATTTTGAAGCGGTAGAGATAAATATTGTGACTAACGATGATATTGAAACTAATTTATTTATACCACTGACACAAAGTGGAATATACCCAGTAAACTTATTTTTGAATATACTGTATCATTAAAAGACATGAGCTGCAAAAAATGAATAGTAGATTTAACCAATAATTAGCCAAAAGTCACTTAATCAGGTGAAGGTCAAATCTCATATCTCAATCATATTAAATAATAAAATGTACACACGATAAATGCCAAGCTCTAAAATATATTAATCCAGCTCTCATATATTGAACGATAAATCAATAAAGTAATTATAGTGACAGGCCTAATTATTAGAATAATCACATTAAGATCTATTTTTGGAATATGTGTTTACGTGCACAAAAATGTCATAATCAAAAAGACAAAGTGCAATAAATTTTTAAATCAAGTCTTTCTTTAAACATCCCCTTTCATTTTTGTCCTTGTCACATTCATTTATGCTTATTTTCTTAGTAAAACCTGCCCATGTGTGAACAATCAGTTACATCTGATTACTCATGTCAGATGTAACTGTTTCTATGTATCAAATGAAAGTAAATTCATGTAAACAGTTACATATGACATGAGCAATCTAATTTAATTTAAAGAGCCTGGTTACTCCAAATATCAGGTAATGATGTGGTTTTGCCTTTGCATGAAAACATATCCAGTGTTACATAATGAATGTAACAAAATTATTGTACAAAATAGTAAAGCAGCATATTTTACAATAATAAGATGTCACTTTCTCCCTCTACATTACATCACATTCTGTATTGTGCATGATGAGGATGTTGTTGAGGGCCACATATGCTGACAGAGGCTGACAAAAGACTATTAAATAGATGAAAGATTTCTAATAGAACACATTGCATCCTGGGATATGAGTGTAGAAACACTTTTGAGGTTTCTTTTGCAGCTGATACACAATGGACACAATTTCCATTAAATGTGTTTGGAATGAGAGAAAAGCTAGAAAAGGCTTGTCAAGACATTGCAGTTGGAAAGATATAGATGTGCAAAGGGCCCTGGAGCCTGGGCCGTGTCAAAGTCAGATGCAGGTTTTATTACAGTATTCAACGATTTGGGGTGAGGCCAATCTATGAGTAATTTGTAACGTTTAATACGTCATGGGGTTTTCCTTTGTTTTGCATAGCTATCTGTTACTATGTGTGTATCCAAATCAATGGGCCTTTATTGAGACTTCCATTTCCTCGTCATCTCTGGTAAACTAAATCACAGAGAGTTTTTATTAGTAGTTTGTGGAGAACTCTAATTTAAAGAGAGAAAACTTTGGTCCAACCCACTGCTTTATATGTTTATACATTTGTATTTTTGTTGTTGTAAAAACATATGAGTTATTTGTTTAATTCATTTAAACTGAGAGCTACTGATTAAATTAAAACAAGCTCGATGCAATGTAACATTCTCTTATTTGAAATCATGAATAAGTTTAATAAGTCACTTCCAAGTCAATGAATTCTTTGTGCCACTTTCAAGCCCTGGATAATTGCAGGAGTTTGAGTCAGGATTTATATCTGCCACAAAACAGATAATTAATATGCAAACTTAATGTAGGCAGAAATAAGAATTACTATGGATATGGATGGATAGATAAAGTAAAGATTAAAGCAATATTTAACTTTATTTTCCTCTTTTGTGGAATATTATAGTAAAAGCAACAACATTTCCTTGGAAACAAGCAGGAAGAGGCCACCCGCAAGGCAAACCAAGTACTGTAAGTCTGTTTTGTGGAAGCCATGTCTTTTTAGTGCAATAACAACATTTATTTGAGTTACCTAGTGGAGCCTTAAACATAGTGTTCAAATGTGATGCGACCTGTCTTATTTCATATTCCATAGTATGCACCTCATGTAGTTTATTGCTTTATACTCTACAGACAGTTCCTTGCTAACTGCTGTCACAGCGCCACTCGGTGAATCTTTAAGTAAATCTACCTCTCCACAGAAATGTCCTATGGGTCACACACAGGTAATCCATCATCCTCTATAGCATACTGCTCCTATCCACTCACCAGTGTCTCTGTCTGTCAAACCTGTGACAGATGGGCTCCTACCTATGCCTCCATATATCCTCGTATAGCAACACAAGCGCTTTAATAAAGACGAATACAGCCATTAGACTGAGACAGAATATCCATTATTTTTTACAGCTTCCAATAACAAAATGTGCGAATTGCTTATTACATTTAGCAGTGATTTGCGTCAATAATCACTTGCCTCCTGTCCACACAATTTACTGCCAAATGTTCTTTCAATAACAAGGTATTTTAAAAGGCTGTTTTCCTCCAGATTCACGACAGACTACATGTACGCAAATAAAGCCCATGTCATAGCATCTGTCAGTGTGGCTCATCAGTATGTCCTGTACAGAGCCTGATTCACAGAGGGCAGCCCAGTCAGCAACACCAAGCCTCTACTTCACAATCTAATGCAACAAGACATTCAAAATGGGAAAATTAAGACTTTTCACTATATTCGATATTGGCTGAACTGATATTTTGCAGCCAATATCTGATCTAGTACTTTTTTTCAGTAGCCGATACTAGTATTGGATCAGTGCATCCGTACTTTTTACTTTGACTTTACTTTCATTTTCAGTTACATAGCTAAGAGCAAAGCACAACTCAATCTTTGAGCTCAGACAGTAAATACTTTTATTTATTTATTTTTTTTAAATAGGAATATATATTAAATAGAAAGTTTTAAATAGAAAGCTATTTGTAATATATATTAGAGAAAAGATGTACACCCACAGATTTTTGAGAAATAAACATTCTCTATCTGGTAAACAGGATTATTTTGTGGAGCTGTCATGCTGTTATGTAAAAGGTTTTACCCATTGCTTGCATTGGTGTTTGCATTTGCATTGCAGACTCAATTAGTACAGAATGTAATCACTAAGCCTAAAGCCTAAGTGTTCATTTTCACATATTTAAACTTTGTAATATTTAAACATCACAAGGGGATGTACTGTATCTTTGGGTGTAATTATAATAAATATCTTCAAGATTTCGTGTTCTTCAGAAGCTCAGAACATTGATATACAGCATGTCCTTCTCATTTCTTTAACTGTAGAGAATGTACTGTTCCTCCTCACCTGGAACTCAAAGGTCTCGTCAAACAGTGGGTCGTCCTGGTTTTGAGCGGCCGTGCGTGTCCTTTGTTCAGCACAGTCTGCAGGGACCCCATGCAGCTCCAGGACCACATAAGGGTCGATGACCTCACCCTTGGCGCCCGACCCCTGGGGCTTGGGCAGGTTATGGGCACTAATCACCTGCACAGCAGAATGTCACACATGAATCACAGTACAATGTAAAGCTAAAACATACAGATCAACTATTATATTTAAGCTTTCAAACGATAAGGACAGCACCTTTATGCGGAGCGTCTGTGGAGGCACTCCAGGGACACAGCCTTGTGTGTGGGCACTGAAGTATGACACTTCATCTCTCATGACAGCAGGTCTGAGAACAAAGCCACAGCCTCCGTTCTGAGAGAAACGTCCTCGGTGAAGGTCCAGCATGGCTCCAGGAGTCTGCTGGTTCAAGGCCACAAGCTGCACCCCGCCCTTCCAGTAGCCCTGGGGGTTTGGGTTACTAGAGTCCAGCCGCACCGAGCTGGGGCGCACTCTGGTCAGGGTGCGTTTGGTGAACATGACCAGATCCTCAGGGCTCTCACTGCTCAGACGCCCAGCTTCTCCTTCACCCAGAGAGCACAGAGTCCAGTATGGAGGCTCAGGGGGCAGCGGTGTGCCAGGGGAGCAGGGGCTGCTGGGAGGCGACTGCTGCTGTGCAAGTTTAAAAGTGGCTCTCTGAGCATAGAAGCTGCGGCTGCCTGTCCGAACGATACTCACCAGGTCTGACAGCTCTTTGTGGAGCCGCAGTTTCCGGGGCTGAGAAGGAGGGGGCACAACCAGCACCACGCCCAACTCCTCCTCACCAGGGATGGTCATTCTGCGGCCGGCTAAGGGCCCACCTCCTCCGATCTCCTCATCCTCCTCAGACACTTCTCCATCAGAGTCCTCCAGCTCTGAGGGTAATTTCTTTCCTACTATAAGCACACGCCCCTTTAATTGCTCAGGAGAGGGCAGAGTGGTGGGGCGGCCCCCCAGAGTGACAGGGAGCGCCTCGGGGGTGTACAGGCGAGTCCCAAACACTTTTTTAAGGTGCTGCGCCATGACCCGCTGCTGAGACGGTGTACAACGATGGCACAGATAGATAAGCAGTGGGTACTGGGACGTCAGAAAGGCATATTTGTTGACCACCTCCAGAGCAGAACGAATAGTGACCGGGGCGTGGTGATGATGATGATGGTGATGATGACGAGAGATGTCTGGCCCAAGGTCCACCCCCAGAAGAGGCTCCCCTTCTGGGCCGTCAGTGATCCCGAGCTCCAGGCAGCGACAACCAGCCTGCAAGGCCTTTATAAGTCCGCCAAGGTCAGCCCTGCCGTGTACCTGGTCATCTAGCAGGTAGGAGCGGTACGATGTGCTGAAAAACAAAAGGGATGATGTTGTCTGCATTATCATTGAGTGTATAAAACATGAGCAAAATGTGTGCATTTTTGTCATCAATCAGTGTTATTGTGGTATTTAGGCTGTTATTACTCACCTGATATAATAGTGTGACAGAGGCATGCTCATGTCCTGGCACACTCCTTGGTGTTCAGGGTCCAGTAGTTGACACTCTGGAGACTGCAGATACCTGGCGAACCCATCAATTCCCATTAGCCCCCTCTCCCGGCCCTGCGCTGAAGGCTCATATCGTCTCAGCAGCTCCCAGCAGCCCTCCGTGGTGGCCAGAGACAAGCCCTGCTCCGTCTCCAGGAACAGCCTCAGGTCCTGAGGGTCTAAACACTCACGGTCCTTGGACAGTTGGACCAACAGAAAGTAGACATCAGGGCGCGTGCACAGCTCACAGAAGGCTTCCTGAAACTCCTCACGTGTCACATGAGACGTCAGCTTCTCCTTACTGCGCTGGATTTCTTTAAAGCGCAGACGCACCTGTAAAACAGAGAATGAAGAATGCACAAAATTGTAAAGAGACTTTAAATATCTGCCAAAGTGCTGTTTAAGATAGCATTGCATTATTATTATTTAACTTTCTCTGGGAAAAGAAGCCTGCACCACGTATTAATTTGAGAAGCACTGAAATAAAATGTCTTTCAAGCTTTCCCCCAAGAGCTATAATCTCAGCATAATCACACATTTCAATCTCACATGGCTGAGCCAATACACTTCTAAGCTCTTCAAGTTTCCACAGGGATTGTGGGCCTCTATAGACGTCTGTTTAAGCAGTGGGCGACATAATAACCAAAGTTTAGTACAAGTAAGTAACAGGTGACACATGTGACAAATCAACAAAGGAACAAAGGCCCCCAGGCCTCAGACTGAAGATGAAATGTTCAGCTGTTTCAAACACAATGACCGAACCAAATGAGCAGAAAACACATACCACTCCTGCTGTCAGGGTGAATACAGCATCACCTGCCCATTTCTACAAACAGCACTCCTAATTACAAGTCTTTGGCACTTGACAAGGTGCAGCCAGTGATGATGAAGTCTGATTTGGGTCATTTTATCCTGGGTTTAACTGTGCTATAGAAATGTTGAAAAAAATAAAGTTACTTTGTTTTTGATTGGATTGATAAGCTTATTAAAAATGTCTGGACTCTGAAAGTAGGGCAAGCAAGTATATAATCAAGAAAAAACATTTCTTAAATTATTTCTTTTGCTCAAGGAGAATAAAGCTATACAGCCCGCTAACCTAATTAACTGATTCATTAAACCAGCATAATTACAATGATAAATCCATAATTCCTATAGAACTATGTAACATTTAAAGTATTTCATTCACTCCTTCATTTAATCCCTTAGTGAGGCTGGGCAGCCTTTCAAGAGGAGTGGGCAGCAACTGATGGCTTTGTTTTATTTTGTATGTTGCATCCCTCCTTTATATTATTACTACCACCCACCTGAAATCACAAGTGACATTTTGACTGTGATTGTAGATGTGATTGTGTCATTTCTTTATACCTTTGCTTCTTTGATCCCAGGGCACAGTTTACAGATGGTCGACACGGCCACATCCTCAGACACAATGCCGTACCCGTCTTCGTCGACGACTCCAAACTCCGTCGCCAACCACTCGCTCCGCATCTTACTGCCCAGACTTCCCTCCACCGAGACGCTTCCCTCGGGCAGGACGCCACCTCCCCCGCCGACTCCACCGGCCGCTCCGATGACTGAAGGGTGTGCCAATAGGTAGCGAAGGCCTGTTACCCAGATGTTAGCCACATCTGCTGACAGCGCAACCAGGTCCAGTGACTGAGAGCGACAGGCAAAAGGATTACAGAGCAGATGGACAAAAACTAAGGGTCATTCTGCTAGACTAAGGATTATAATGTTAAAATGAACAAACCCAAAATACAAAGACAGTGCAAAGATGTCAGCTGCTATGTAAATGTGATTGTAATGGAATGATCAAGGGAGTTATACAAAAGCACAGATCAGGGCTGGAATATGAAAAATGTTTTACTTTGGCAAAAAGAAAATCTGATAATCCAGATATTCTATAAAATCAACTTTGCCAGTAACATAATGCAATCTTTAATGCAATATCTAACAGCCTTCACCACACAACCTTCACTTTCTAATGTGCTGTATTGCTGCAGAAGACTGGAAAATAAACTGTTTTATCTACAATTTCTTATGTCCACAGTGATTTGCTTATGTCTATACATTTTTTGAAAAGTATGTACGTGTGTGAGTACTTTGTGTTACTTAAAAGGTGCACTATGTAACTTTTTGGTTGGGAGTCCTATGGATATGTCACTGATCTGCCTGGAATCAGCCACAGTATAACATTAAATAGATCTACTTTACATTTATTAAAAACAGCTCTAAAATACAGAGAAAAATAGGCATTCCGACTGTGAGCAGGGTTGCCTCTCCACAGATCTGACCTTTAGTCTCCACGAAGATAGAAAAGTTTAATAATCTACTGTGAAACATTCCAGACAAAGCAGTAACATGGAGAAAAGCACCATAAAAGTTAAAACACACCTTTAAAGATAATATAGTGCCATCATGTTGCAATATGAGTTATTTTCATAATAACTGGCTTCCTCTTACCTGGTAGTCGTCCCCGTGAATGATGGAAAAAGCCGCCTCCTCCGCCAGGTGCTCAGACAGGGGGCCGTTGTGGAGGAAGGTCTCCGTGCTCTTGCCTGTTCGGACCTCCCTGATGCTGGACACGTCTAACCTGGCCCGCTCGCCGTCCTTTTTGGAGGGCTCCCAGCGCAGACACGTGAGGTCCGGCTCCAGGGTGTAGAATCGGCAGTAGACCCTGGAGTTGGGACGGATCTTCTTCAGCTCGCAGCCGCCCTGCATGAAGGCCAAGCAGTCTGCGGCACTGCTCACCTGAGAGCGCACAGGGGAAAAAACTTCATCAAAATGTCCAACAGGTCAGAGTTAAGTATTTGATTTTACCTTCTTCTCAGAGGGCATGCTGCTAAAGGAGACGGTCTTCTTTCTGCCTCCGCCAACCTTCTGCACTGAGGGATCCTAAAAACACAACATAATGCAAATGGGTTAGAACTACATTTTCTACAAGACTTTTTCCAGCTGTGCACATTAACATATCAGTCAAAGCTGGTCACAGTGGGGCATCAGTCAATAACCCAGAGGTTTGATTCCCGCGTCCACCTGTGAAAATCCAGTTTTATTAAAAAAAAAAAAAAGTTATATGCTTTTTCCTTAATTTCTGGCTTTAATATTAAGAAGAGCCTTCCCATTGTTGGGGCATTGCCAAAAAGAATATTTAGAAAAATCCACATTGAAAATACCTTCATATTAAGTTTTAATACCTCTGATTCGGATTCAGAGTAGGTCTGATATGGGTTTCACTTTCCCAAACTTGGACACATCTTCTAGTTTCTTCCATACCTCCACCTCCTAATTTAGTTTAAGACAAACATGAATGAAATTTGAATGTATTAATTAATTTTGCAACAAAAGTTACAGGACAAAAATGTAAAATCCACAATAAATTCTTGGTGCTTGGTTAAAGTGAGCTGCACGTTTGGCTTGCACTGGCTTTTTCTATGCCATTTAGACAAAAGTTATGTGTCCAACAGTAACAGAAATAATTTGCTAAACTATAAAGGTTGCAAAGTGAGCATGAGGGGGTTTATATTTTACAAGCAGAATAAAATTTAAGAGAAGGTTCTGTCTTTAAGAGAGACGGAACATCCAAATCATCGGTGTTCAGGTGGTGTCAGTGTACCATCAGTTTTCCATAGTCAAACATTACACAACAATCCATCCAAACCTTTTTTCCTTGTACAAAATTGGAGTTATGAGTCTCATTTCACAGTACATGCATATATGCAGTATATTTGTGGCTCTAGCATTTCTTGATGACAGACTGATTGTCATGGTCCGTCACTGCACTAGCGCTGGTAAACGTCAATGTTCAGAGCTTCTTTAGCGAGGCCCAGGCAGTGGTGCATTTGTGATTGGTAATTAAGGCTGGATGTTGTGAATGGCAGCAGTAATTACAGGTGCTGCTGAGTGCACAGACTTCTTCACTGAGTCAAACACCAGAAAAACAGTGCTAAGATGGAGAGAGGAAGATTTTCAGACATTTACTGAGAGGAATTGGGGAAAAATAGTAAAAAGCAAAGTGACTAGATCTAGATTTGAACTGCCATAGAAACGCTCTGCAAAAAGGCCACAAAAATGGTAAATGAATGAATAAAAACCTGAACAAAAACACTAGATCTGAATGATAAAATGCTATAAATGCTTTGCTAAGAAAAGAGTGCCCATAGCTTCACACAGCAAAGACAAACTAATATCGTAAAGCTTTTAATGTGAAATGTGTCATTAAAATGTGATGAGGAGGACCACCCACACAACACACTGGATTAACAGGAACAGAAAGTCATATATGTCCATGTATTTCCTGTCATTTTCAGCAAATCTCAAATTGTACATTCATATCCAATTCAACAATCCAAGAATCAACCAAACTCTTTAACATAATATACAGTGTCAATCCACCTTCGATTACCAGATGTTATGAATGCACAAAAACAAGATGTTGGCAAATAGACGTTTTGACAGAACATACTCCATGTGGTGATGTGCAAACACAGCTTGCCGGGTGTGAAATGGGTCACATAACTATAAATGATATGCAGTCGAAGCAAAGCAGTTTAATAACAGAGCTGGTACAAGGCTGATCATTAGTGCTGGATAAAAAATAACAAATTTGCTCTCAATTCAGTTATTGTAAATTGTAGGGATGCACCAATCCTCTTTTTCTGTTTCGATACAGATGTCGGTAACTTTGCAAATATAACATATCAACCAATAGCAGGGCAAAGACTTTTTTAAAACACAGACACCATATAGTTTAAAAAAATCCATATTGTCACCTCATATATTGTAAATAAATAACAGTACATGATAAATAATAGTTACAAATTTACAAGACATATCGACACCTTCCTAAAATAAACACCTAAGTCACTTTTTGCTATGCTAAGTTTTCCTATTGCAAAAAATGCCATAATTTCAATTTTGGGGGGAGTTTTTTGTGTTTCCTGAAAAACCTGAAAAAATGACTTATGTGATTATTTTAGGAAGGTGTCGATATGTCTTGTAAATTTGTAACTATTATTTATCATGTCCTGTTATTTATTTACACGTACATCATGTTACTAGGGAACAGTTTTGAAAATAGACAAGTTCAATATTTCGAGGTGCACATTTTATAGACCAAAATGGGATATATCGACTAAACCGATATCTTGGGGCCGTTATTTAATATTAATATCGACACCAACATCCAACATCAGTATGGTATCCCTCGTGAACTGTATGAGAAATGTTCATAAGAAAGGATTTCAATTAGTATATTATGTAATAGTCCCAACCCTATTTCTATACTTGTAATTTTCTGGCAAAACAAACTACTACAAACTACTACATGCAATTAAGTGTGTTGTTGTGCCTCGTATTTGACCTAACAATGTTTTGGTACCAGGATGTTTACTCTCACTCACAAATGCAATTGTTGAGGAATCTCTGTGCTATCTGTGTGTCTGGGGAGAAACAATTGTAACATACCAATGACCGACAACAATGAGACAAGGAGGCATCTGACCTTTGTCCCAAATGTGAAAGTGTCTGTACTTTCATGGGAAACTGGTGATTCTAGTTTTGTGCTTTATCTGTGAATGTGGCATAAAGCTTGACTTGCTGAGATGTATTGTGAGCTTAAGTCTATCTCAAAATTACAGTCACAAGTTAGTTAGCCAAGAGTTTCTCCATTGAGTCACTCTCACCTTTCTGTTGGACTCAAACACCTAAACAGGAGCATGAACGCTCGTATGGAACAGACTAGTGAAAATGTGTTGCTTAAATCCATTTTATTTTTCATTGCAAAGTATCAATTATGAGTACAATGTTTCACATCAAAATGCAATGTAGCCTGTCACTTCATTCAGTGATTTAAGAGGTGCTTCTTTAACCACAGCGATGGCGCTGGGGACGAATCTGTAGGCAAAAAGCCAGCGCCACAGTAGATTACCGTTATTATTGGCCAATCAGTCAGACTTATCGACTCTTGCAGCTCACAAACAGGTTTGTCTAACCCAATAGACTTGACTGACAGAAGAAAGATGCAAATCATTAAAGGAAATAAGTTACTGCTACAATAGAGCTTAAATGTATTGGTCTCTTTATACACTAAATCATATTCTTCTACTATACACATTTTTAAACTGTGTCAAAGCAATACTCATTGAATACATTTTTTGTTTTATTTGTTTTCATCTCGCAATAGTTTGAAATTTATAACAGCAACACGGCTTTCAACAAAGAGAGAGACACACGAAAAATAAAAATACATCTACCTCTATTGACCCCAAGCTGATTATGGCATATACCTCCATTAACACTTCGCTATCGCCATAGAGACGAGCAGGTGTCAGAGGTGCTCCTGATCACACAAGAAATACATGGCCTTTTTTAGCAACAAAAACACCTCAAGGTGAATGGACAGAAGAATAGATACATTAAAGCAATATTGTGAAATATTCCAGAGTAATAACAGCTCCATGGAGACAACCAGGTGGTACACGCCCTCTATAAAAGTTGCACGTACCTTTAAAGGCCTATTGTTTTTACATGCACACTCCCATCTCGCTAATATGTAATAAAAAAAATTATAATAATAATAATTTTGACACTTTAGGAGGATTAATGATTATACATTATCACAAACAAACTGGTTGAGGCTGGTTCATGTTGAGCTGTGTGTTTGAGGGCTCCTGTCATCTGCAGCTGATTGGATTTGCACAGACTGAGTAAAGAGGTCCACACTGGGCGCCACTCGAATCTGACAACTCCACTTCCTCCACCCGCACTGCCCACACAACACCCCGGCCGGCGCTATGTGGGCCTGCGTCACTGGACACAGCAAAATACGAGTGTAGCAGCTGTGGTGCAATTAAAAGACAGCATTAATAGATCTGGCAATGACAATAGAGCAATAGGTAAAACTGTTGGCACTCACAGTGAGAGAAAGTGAAATTATTTGCTATGAATAAATAATAACTGTAAATAGTTTCATTAGCGCATATTCATCAAGTGGTGAGTGGTCAAATGAACAAATTCATATATGGGGGACAATGCAACAAGGAGCACACATGAAACTGAAATCAACAGTTTTGCTCGTTCCAAGGCTGTGGAGAAACTCCTGTCAAAGAGGGAGTCCATGGATTTTAAATAGTGTTTGTTTGTTTGTTTGTTTTCTTTTGAATTAATTATTGAATATCATCCAAAAAATTATCTGTACAGTTTATCGGCCACTGTTTTCTCCGGATTCAAAACAATCAGTATCAGCACGACCAAGA
>KN489467.1:15286-40747 GCA_000787155.1 Scartelaos histophorus
AAAAAAAAAAAAAAAAAATGTGTGTGTCTTACAATAAAGAGTATCAGTTATATCAGTTATATCAGCACAGGCAAAGGCTTACTGACCATTTCATTACGTTTCAATAAAGTTACTTATTACGAAAAGAACATTCCTGCATTTGTATGTTGTTGTTGTGTGTAGAAACTGCATTCTTAGAGGCCCTGTATTACATATTACGTGTACAATGTACCTCACCATAGCACAGGAAGCCGGGCAACCGCAGTCCATATAAGGCGATTAAACAAATGCGCTCTTTGGCAGAGAATTGCTTGGGGCTTTGGGGTTTACTTTCGAAGTCGCACAAAAGCTGAAGGAGCTTAACAGAGGACCTTTAAAGGTTGATATAAAATCAATACTTTTAGGCAGCAGTGCAAAAATAAGAGGACTAAGTGTGGCAGTGCACACTGGGCTCCTTGTAAGACGGTTATCAGGAAGCTTAAGGAAGGCCACTTTGGGTCAATACAGAGTCCCATTCACACTCCCACACCAGCTTGTCCGCCGCGTGATGCATCTGAATGAATGGAAGTGCTGAGCAAATAAGCAAGAAGTACAGACATAGACATCATTATTAGAGAAGACAGGAGGAGAGCAGGTAGCAGCCAAAGACCTAAAGGGTGTATTCCAGTGTGAATTTGAAAAGAACATGATTGAATACAGAAGAGGGGTCATTATATATTCAAAACTGCTTATGTAAGTGTGTACAAAATTAAACTGTTTACATAAGACCCATTTTAGTTTAGCAAGAGTAGCTCTAAAGAAAGTTCAAAACATGGTCAAAGTGTGAAGAACAGGAGTCAGGACAGGCGGCCGATGTGCTTACATGTCTGCAGGTAAAACAAAATACTTGCAATTGGAAATTCAAGCCAGGTTTAGCCATGTTTTGTAGTAAGTTTCAAGCTCACTGTATATGCTGTCGAAGAATGTTTACATGCACCATTACAAGGTGGTTGGTAAGTGGAGGTTTACGGGTTGATGGAAAAAGCCTTAAGCGTCCTCTGCAAACAGTCTCAATAGTCGCCTCCTGCAGACAGTGCAGGCTCCCATCATGTTAAGAGTCCCGTTTATCACTACAGAGAATGGTACAATAGTTTCAATCTTTTTATAAATCATGTTTTTATATTTTGACGTTGAAACAAAAAAACCTCATTAACCCCAGACTAACTTCAAACCGTAACCTAAAAACATGAACAAAATGTGGGCTGAACACAAGTGTAATTACCTAGTGGAGTGGAAATGAGGCAAGGACCAGGCCATAATCTAAAAATCATTGCTATTCACTCCACAAACATGTATTGATTTCCAGGGCCAATATTCACTCACCTCCCTCACCTACAAACCACATGCAGACGCAGCCACCCACCTCCCACCAGCCACTGTTTTGCGCTTTGTCTCTATTTCAATGACTGTCTCCGAAAATGTCTTTTTTATTAAGTTGGTTTGTAAGGTCGGACAAAGGAAAGCAGGTCACAAGGTAAGGCAGACTGTGAGCCTATATATTAGGGGTGGGTGATATCTCTATATATGGAATATACAAAGATCTGTTAAAAACTCAAAATGGAATTTGACATTTCCTATATATCGATATATCGATATAATGCTGATATTTAATCCTGATTTGGCCACTTGGCTTGTTTGCCTTCTCTGTGCTGCCCTCATCACTTTTCTTGCCCCTCCCCTCACGTGTGTCTCAACAGGAGGAAGCTCGTCTCTAAATGCTGAAAATTGGTGTTAACCAAAGCTTCTAGCACCACAAACCTTTCCCACCATGTTCAGCTCCTTGTGCCCTGACAGCGAGCGGACTGATATGGCTCTAGAGTCTTTATGGTTTACATGTTGTACAGTTTAATAATGTAAAGTTTATTTATGCTGAGGATTTAAATTAAGAATCTGCTGGAGTATTACTTGTACAATAGTGGAATCGTTCGGTTTGATTTGAGCAGTGGATTGTGGGAAACCTCAGCTCCTCCGCTGGAACATGGATCTATTAAAATAACAAATCTCCCGAACTTCCTGTGCTAATAGTCGAGGAGCCTCAAAAATGGGTTGAACCTGACATCGTCTGCCATATTTTTATTTGTGTTTTTTTTTTGTTAATTTTGACCCTAATAATTGGAGGGTCTGCTCTGCGGGAAATATAATTTTAAAAAAATGTGGCCATTTTAATGTATAAACCCTTAATTTTTTTATAGAAAATTATGAAAATGTTTCTGAAATCCTCAGTGGGTTGGGTAAGCTGTCAGACACTGCATTGTTCAGTTGGTGTGTCTCCACTGATCTGAAGGTTGGTGGTTCTTATCCAACTCGACTCGACTTATAATTAAAACACATCATTGGTAGAGTGACCAAATCCACAGGTTGCTGCTGTAATTTTATCTCTCACAGATGAATATTACAGTTGTGTCCATGAGCAAGACACTTAACCCACTTGCACTGGTGTAAAAATGTGAATGACTGAGTGGTTCTTTGATGTAAAACACTTTGAGGGCCTTGAAGGTGGAAAAGCACAATATATAAATGTGACCATTTATCAAAAAAATTGTTAAAGAATAGAATGTAGATTTAATATTCTTTAGAGTACTTGGTAGTTACTTTGATATTGCTACAAAGTCTTACTGTAGTACTGTAGTTTTTATATATATCAAGACCATAATAAAATAATAAGTAAAACCAAACTGAAATGAGTGTGTTTGATAAAATGACTTATTTATTAATGCAAACTGTTTTGATTAGAAGAATGAATGCTTGTTATTTTAGGATTTGAATTTTCCACAACTTAATATAGAATTATCAATATGAAAGACTGCAGACATTTAATTGCACTTAAAAGCAGGTTCAAAGCACATCCAACAGTTATAATTTACTCCCTGCATTAAACACAGGAGATTTTAAACAAGACTAAAAGATGGAAACATAAAACGGTCTAAAATAGAATAAACAAAATAATGTTTCAAAATAAAAGAGCAAAGAATTGACGTAAAAATTGCATTCGGATGAAAAACGACTATTGAAATAAGTAAAAGGGAGATGAAAAGAGCAGTGCCACATGTGAGAAGAGTGACGAGTCAGATGAATGGAAAGGAAACAATGGGCGACTGTAGTAGACAGAATTCAAGTGTTTATGCCAGCTGGAAGTCCATACAGGAAATATTCACTATAAAAGAGAGTGCAATAGTAATTAGGCCTAATCAACACATAATAGGCTAGAATAACAGTGAATGTAAAATGTACAAGAGGCAATGATGAGTGCAAACTGTTTAAAGGTCTTATGCAATTTGATCTATGATGATTTGATGATTTGATCTATGTTATAATGTTATTTCTTCATCAAAAGATACATGGAGTTGGAGGTGCTCTCAACATCACATAATATATTTAAAGTACAAATTGAAATAATATCAGCAGTTTTGTATTTTGTGTAATGAATTGTACTGATAACATTTTTCTGACTGCACAAATAAAGAACCATATCATCTGGTTCTTAATGAATTAATTGCAATTTGCTCAGTCTTTTCAGTCTATTGCTCGCCTTGAAAGTGGGCCATTGTATTTGTTATGGATGACCTCGGAAGGAAAACACGGTGCATAATGAAATGAGTCAGTTGAATCAGTTGATTTAGTCATAAGTATCATGGTTAGAATAAAAACTAGGGCAGGCTTATTGCTGTGTGAAATACAATATAGCATGCAAAACACGACATTGACCCATGCAAGAAACACAACTACACATACTAGTACAACTATATTTTACCCTCACCTCACAAAGATCATGTTTTGTTTACTAACGCATTAGGAACACTGCTCATGCAAGGACCTCCAATGGAATAGTCAATAAAAATGTTATTTCGAATCACTTCCATATTGCTTAAATAAATGATACTCAATCTAAACAATACAAATGAAAAACAACAAAAATATTCAGGATGCTATATCTGCATTTTTCTCTTGCACTAACAAAGGTATGTTTAGGCCTAAAATAATGAATCACCTAAAAACTGAAGATTCAAGTTCATGCAACAATCTTTTCAGCATCAGAATATGTTTAAAGTCATTGTCAGTGAACGAGAATGCAGTGACATAAAGTAAATACAATTAGACTTTGATATACAAATGCAAAATATACAGTATTTCTTTATATAAAATACATTCAGCCTAAGACAAACTTTGCACAGTGACATGCTTTGAAATCATTACTGCAAACTCAACTCCCTGTGACCTCAGAGAGAGACAGTGTGGAACACAGTGTAAAAATCCATCCCATCTACATACAGTCGGGCCTGTGATCCATGCATCAATCTTTCCATCCATTGACCATTGTGTTTCATATGGATGAACACAGTGACCAAACACCTGGTACTTACATAAGAGCAGATCTGATCTCTTGTTCGGGCTAATGATCCTTTGGCCCAATGGCAGTAGATTAACCACAAAACCCGCAGTCTCACAGTCACTAATCCCAGCACAGCACAGGACGAGCCAGAGCCGCTCAGAGGAATGACATCACAACTCACATCCATTATATATCCATGTATTTACGGTACGTATGTATGTATGTACTTACTCATTTCTATTTAACAACTATGGCTGTGGTGACACAATTGTCAAAGGAAACTAGCACTGCAAAGTATATTACAATATTTTCACTATACTCTCACACATTTTAATTTGTCACAGTGAGGGAAAGGAGGGCAGAGGACAAACTGCTTTTCATCATGGACACTTCTGCTTAGGGCTGGGCCATATGGAGCAAAACTATATCTCCATATATTTTTCTATATCTCGATATACGATATACATCTCGATATCTGTACAGGAAAAATAACACCCCAAAAACTACAGCAAAAACAAAAAGGCCAAATTCCTTTGAAATGCAAAGAGGTTGGCTGTTCATGTAGGAACAAAGTGTTTCTGCAACATAATTATTTTTTTTTTAAATTCCTGTATACAGAAATAATAATTTTACTGCAAAAATAAAGGAAGAAATAATACATATCTGTATTTGCCATGAAACAAGTTCATGTTTGCATTCATTCTGTAAACCACACGTTAACCAGAACCATGAGCTCCTTTAGCAGAGGAAGTTCTGGAGGTTCCTTGTTTTAATAGATCCATGTTCCAGGTGGATCCATGTTCCTCATGTTGAGACACATGAGGGGAAGAAAAGCAAAGCGACGAGGGCAGAACAGAGAAGAGAAGCATCCAAATCAGGATTAGATATAAGCATTATATCGATATATATACGATATGTCAAAATCCATATTGAGTTTTAAAAAGATCTCGATATATTCGATATATCGTTCACCCCTACTTCTGCTCATCCACAGCACCAGATTACAGAGGGACAGAGGAGCTCATTCTCCAACAGGCTCCTACAGCTCCACAAAAACAGTGCGAGATACAGGACTACACACATACCACTGTACAACACTTATGTAATAGATAACCCTATGTCCTGTCAAGCACTACTTCATCTTTGCACTGTTACCTTACTCACTTCTTGTATGTGGGAGAGGTATATTTTTGTATTACTATATTTCTATATTTTATTTGCCCTTGTAGATATACAGGTCAATGACAAATAAGGATTTTAAACAGGCAACATTTTAAATATAGTTTCTATTGAACTTTTGCATAAACCTATGTTTAACATTTATATGAAGCATTTTTTGTGTGTTTTTCATGTATATGAATTGACTGCGACTTTAATGTCATGTGGTGCAACTGAGAATAACCTTAAAATTGTTTTATTTTCTAAAACATGGTTGGGATGTTCATCTAAGTTTTGAGTAATATGAACATGATATTAATATTTGAAAACATGAAAAAATGATATTTGAACACACATTTGTTGAAAAGCTGAAATTTCATGTTGGACAACAAAAAAATAAATAAATAAATTCAATCAAATAAATCAATAAATCAAATAAATTCGATTAAATTAGTAATAGAGTAATTATAAAGGAGTTTAAAAATCAGAAGTTAAGGGGAAACGGTGGCACCACATGACACTTTAAGTACAAAAATGAGGTCAGAGGTACTACAGGTAGGCGCTGAATTATTATGAAAACTGAACCTTTTTAACTGAAGAAATTGGAATTGGAAAGGCGTCATATCATTGACCCAAACATTTGTATAATTATGCCTGACTCTTGCCATTTTTTACTTTTTTATGTATTATTACCATTTATATTTTATTATCAGATTTATTGTGATGTATGAGCTACTGTGTCCAAATAATTTCCCTTGTGGATCAATACAGTTTGTCTAAGGCCAAGTCTAAAAACACATTGATAAAATATGCACCTGCTGTTATGTATTTAGAGAATACAAGGCCCTCTAACAATTCTCTGCATATTCTCTAGACCAGGTTAAAGAAGTTTGTAATTTATTCTTGCCACATCATTGACAGGCTGCATTTGAAATAGTTGTTCCTGATAAGATTTTTGCGTCTACAGACTTTCCACAGAAACAAAAGTAGGACACTTAAATACAGGTTCAAGGCACATCCAAGACTTGGGTTATTTTTTACCCCGGGTACAGGTGTTGTTATGTTGTATATTGCTTTGAGATAAAAGTGAAACTTAAACTCCAATGTCACACACTGCAACTAAATAACAGAAACGGTGAAAATAGCTCAACAGAAAGTGAGCGGCTCTGTTAGTGTTGGTCTACTGGGTATTGGTAACAATGTAGGGACCAGAAACTGCACCTGCCACACCGGTTGCTGCACTTTCTACTCTACAGTACAGCACAGCACAGAAAATGTTCAAAATAGTTTGCCTGCTTTATACATTTGAAGGTCCCATATAACACAAAATTGTTTCTTGTGGGTTTTAAGTCCTGTCATTATGTTGTTACCTCTTCCAAACCATACCTGGAGTCATTCCTGGAGTCAGAAACACTGTCTACATCTCCAAAGCTCAAAATGCCCTATTCCACAGCTAACTTTTACTTTTAATTCAATAAAGATAGGCAATCCCAAGGCTGAAAGTGACAGTATATGGAGTTTAAAAACACAGTGGAGCACTTCCTGTTTTGCCACATGAGGTCACAACTTGGAACACATGTTTTTGGAATGAGAAAATGACACAGCAGCCTAAATATGCAGGGTTTGTGTGTCAAACATGTGCAAATGAAAATCATTTTTGATGAGGAAACAACATTGTAATAGAGATGAAGTAATATAGGCCCTTTAATGTAATGTAATTTATCACACCTCTTCTTTATGCAATTATTTTAGCCACTGTTTTCATGGGGTAGACTGACAGAACATGACAATTCTGTGACTTATTTTCTGACCACCACCAATTCACTCACTCCCATCACATCGGAAAACAGACTCAGAGAGAATCAAACTACTAACCTTCAGTCTTGTCTAAACTTGTATAACGATTATTTTTTTAATTTTTTTTTGTGTGTATGTGTGATGTGTAAATAGACTTGATTAGTTCTGACCTCATATATTTTCTACCCAAATCAGAGACAGTAAAAAATAAAAGTAGATACTTAAAAATTCAGTGTGTGTCAAGTGTTTTTCAACCTTTCTTGAGTCATGGTGATGCGGTGGCAGATAATCTTCTAAAATATTACCAAATGGCTTCAATTAGAAAAAAAAAGGTGTAAATAAAGTCTGAGTCACTGTGTCTGGCACCAGGAAGTTTTCTGCCTCAGAAGTTTGCCCAGGACACTCTAAAACGGACAATTATTACTTTAAATAACAGACTTTTCCAAGGGACACCGGGCAATTCCACAAGGTACACTAGCTTTGGATTCCTTAGATCACTGCTTTTCAACCAATGCGCTGGAGAACACTAAAGAAATCTATTAAAACACCACTCACCAAATACCAGTTCTTCTCACATGACTATTTTGGGACCAAATACCAGTGGCATAGGAAGGACACAGTCACACTTTAGTACTTTAGTACGGTCAAGGCCATAACACTGCAGCCTTAAAACAGTAGTCCTAATATTAGTTTGCATGTGACCTAAAACCATGCAAGAAGATAATGTGCCTAATTCATCAATCTTTTCTTACTTTTTTTTTTTTTGTATCTAGCACTTTAGAAGATGCTCTGCGCCACATTCACAAAGCTTTCTTAAGCAGACAAAGTCCTTCTTGAGTGACAGTTACACCAAATTCACCATCACTCAGCTACAAACACCTCCACACTCATTTACATTTAATTTACATAGAAAATAAATATGTATTTGGTTAGAAATGCCCTTTGGACTTCCAAATATTGCCAATGTGGGTTTGGTAGAGAGTGATGTGGAGAGCGTGAACAAGGTTTTACAGCTTCAGCGATGATTTCAAATGTCCAAACTCACATGAACACACTCACTGAGAAAATATTTAAGTCATAAACTTACTGAAATAAGCAGGTGCTTTTATTGATTTTATGGCTTTGTGCGACCGTGGACCCGCTGTAAACAGCATGGGAAGGGGGCAGGGGTCTACAAGAGTGCACTGTGGTCATGAGGGGTCAGGGGGTGATGGGTCCAGCGTGATGACCAGGTCCAGCAATGTAACAGAAGCCCATGTGGCGAGCACTGGGGCTGGGACCGACTAAAGCTCACTGCAGCATGTATAAAGTCTGTTAGACTCAATAGACTACATGCTCTATTATAACTCTTATTTGATCACATAGTGAAATGTTTATAGGCTTTTTTTGCATTATCAGAATAATAATATTCTAAGACAGTAGATTTTTTGTTTTTACGAATGATTCTGTCATAGGATTTGTTCTTCCAGAAGAATATTTTCAGTTAAGAACAAGTTTTGTGAATCCCAAAAAGGCAGAAATATGTTCGTAAGAAGGTTTCATGAATGAGGTCCGATATTGTTATTCAGGACAGTCTGCATCCTATATTGTCCATACACTGAAAATCTATCAATAAAAATGTGTGTAAAAATGTGATAGTCGGTGACTTCTGCTGAATCTTGGACAGTGTAAGGAATTTGAATCTGATAAAAGTCTGATTACTGTGATGAGAGCTGTCTGCACAAGTCATTCACCGTGAGAGTCTGAGATCATCTGGTTTGGTGAATCATTATGACGTTCAATTATATTATTTTTTCCATTACGCTTTTGTTCAAGGAGGCCCTTGGGACTATTGCTTTTAAGTGTGCGTTGAAATAAAAGTCATATGAATCTTTCTGCTTGTTAAACTCTTATTCTTGGCATTTCTGTTAGTATTACTTAAAATAATGTGTCATGGAAGTAGAAAAGCCATAGAAACCCAAGAACTGAACCAGAGGACCCCAGCACTGCTGTTGAAAGTTTGTATGAAGCTAAAAGGGGACTATATCAACCTGTTGAAGGTTTATGGACTAAAGGTTTAAGTATGGATTACTCAAACCTAAATGAAACAAAACATGATTTGTTTTATACTATGCCTAACATAAGTCTGTTTAGGTTATACAAGTATTGTTTGGCTGGAGGCTTGACCTTTCATGTTAATATAAGATAAACGATTTCTAATGGATGTAATCTTTAAGAGTGTATCTTTCTGGGTTTACACACCTGCACAAATCCTAATGTACTTCATAAGGAGCTGAAATTAGTATACAGGTTCAGTACTCTGAAGCCTGTAAATTAAACGGGCAACAAAGGACATAATAAATGTTCCCAGACGGACATGACAGCAAGCTCTAGTCCGCGTCTAGACAATCTTCACTTTCACCTCGAAATGCAGCTAATTTTCCTTGTCGAATCCCACGAGCGTTTGTCCCCATGACCCTGTCCAATTCCCTATACACATTATGACTTTTAGCGAGTCTTCCTGTTTATTGCTCCTTTGCTGTGTCCTTCCTTGCTCCCTCCTTCTCCACTTCCTTTATCTTCATCTTCTGCTCCATCATTCCCATCCCTCCATCCAGGCATTAGCAGCATCCGGAGGAGTCTTCAGGCAATGGCCACTAGAGACTCTTATCCAAAGCAATGACATACTTCCAAGTCAAGAGGACGTTGTTATGTAACTGCTTAAGGCCTTCCCCCGGCTCCTCTGGTGGCTGATGACTCCACATATCCACACACAGACACACTGGCATCGTATTGATAAACAATCACTACAAGAAGGAAAATTGGGCTGGAACCAAGATAGACGTGGAAAAAAGAAATCATCACCAATAAAGAGTTTGGTGGTCTAATAATATTTCTGCAGGGATGTTTCTCCATCGACCTAAAAAACACACAGTAATTATTTGGCTTAAAGGAAAAGTTCCTGGATTTCCCCTCTGCTGCAGTGGCCCACTCATTCAGATAAAGATTCCACTGACATATCTAATAAGGGTTCAAATGCCGAGATCGCATCCAGAGACGGAGTGGTAATCTGGAGGCACAGAGGAATCCCAGCAGCCCCTGCAGGTCGGTGCCAGGACTTTGTTTGACCCTTTCAAAATCACACCATCTGCACTGGCAAACTGCAGAATAGGCCTTATTGTGAAAAGATTCTAAAATGATAATGTAGTAACTCAAAAAGCTACTCTGTCCAGAGCAACAGTTTGTTCACATGATTAAATTGCATTGAATAAAACATCCATCAGGCCTGGTCGCGGGTGGACCAGTCTAAGCAGGAACTCCCAGACTTCCTTCACCCCGGCCACTTGCTCCAGCTCCTCCGGGGGAACCCTGAGGCGTTCCAGGCCAGCCGGGAGACATGGTCCCTCCAGCGTGTCCTGGGTTCTTCCCCAGGGCCTCCTCCTGGAACACTCATGAAGGAGCCCAGGAACAGATGCCACTAGTCAACTCGGCTGTCTCCTCTCAATGTGGAGAACATGGCTCTATTCCGAGCTCCTCCTGCGTGACTGAGCTCCACACCCTATCTCTAAGGGAGCGCTCAGCAACCCTGTGGAGGAAGCTCATTTCGACCGCTTGTATTCGTAATCTCGTCCTTTGGGTTATTACCCAGAGCTCATGACCATAGGTGAGAGCAGGAACGTAGATTGACCGGTAAATCGATACAGTCCGATACAACGACCGCATCACTGCCAACACCGCACCAATCCGCCTGTCAATCTCACGCTCCATCTTCCCCAAGATACTTGAACTCCTCCACTTGAGGCAGGGACTCCCCATTACCCGGAGAGGATGAATTACCTTTTTACAGTCGAGAACTATGGCCTCGGATTTAGAGGGGCTGATCCTCATCCCAGCCGCTTCCACACTTGGCTGCAAACTGCCCCAGTGGATGCTGCAGGTCCTGGTTCAATGAAGCCATCAGTACAACATCATCTGCAAACAGCAGAGATAGATCCCCAAACCGGATCCCCTCCGGCCCCTCCTGAGGCAGCGGACATTTTGCCAGAATATCTTTGAGGCCGTCCGATAGTTCTCCTCCAAAACCTCTCCGAACTCCTCCCAGCTCCGAGTTTTTGCCTCTGCGACCGCACAAGCTGCAGCACACTTGGCCTGCTGGTACCCGACAGCTACTTCAGGAGTCCCCTGAGCCAGCAAGGCCCGATGGGCCTCCTTCTTCAGCCTGATGGCATCCCTTACTTCCAGCGTCCACCACCGGGTTAGGAGATTGCCACCGTGACAGGCACCACAGACCTTACGACCACAGCTACAACCACATCAACAACAGATGCCAAGAACGAAGCCCACTCGGACTCCATGTCCCCAGCCTTCCCCAAGGATCCAAGAGAAGCTCTCCCAGAGGTGCAAGTTGAAGGTCCCTCTGACAGAGGGGTCCACCAGACGTTCCCAACAGACCCTCACGATACACTTTGGCCTACCAGGTCTTTCCGACGTCCCCCTCCGCCAGCGGACCCAACTCACCACCAGGTGGTGACCAGTTGACGGCTCAGCCCCTCTCTTCACCCGAGTGTCCAAGACACGTGGCCGGAGGTCAGATGACACGACAAACAAGTTGATCATTGACCTCCGCCCTAGGGTGTCCTGGTGCCACGTGCACTTATGGACACCCTTGTGCTCAAACATGGTGTATTTTATAGACAAACCATGACTAGCACAGAAGTCCAATAACAGAACCCCGCTCGGGTTCAGATCAGGGAGGCCGTTCCTCCCAATCACCCCTCTCCAAGTGTCACTGTCACTGTCATTGCCCACATGGGCGTTGAAGTCTCCCAGTAGAACTACTACTACCTAGCATGTTCCCATTACACATATCCATCTAGCATTTATATATCATGGGTGTTTTTACAGTTCAAAAATACAATAATTCCTGGTGATAATAGGAGCGACCGTCCATAGATCTGTATTGTAATGTAGTGTAGTGCTGTAACTTGCTTGTCTTATTTGTGATAAACAAGTGGACCCTTCACTGGAAATGTTATGCAGTGCACCTTTAAGCATAATTCTTTAGACACTCTTAATCCTGACTGCTACAGAGAGTTTCTAACAGAGGATAGTCCTCCTGGGTTTGAATTTGAACAGAACGAGTCAGCATGTTCTCCTTTGCCCATATTTGGCAGCATGCGTAGTTTGAGCAGCTCAGGAATAACCCTCCATCTGATGATCACGTATTTGTATGTACAAGACTTAGAAAATCTAGCTCACTAAGCTCACTATAAAACACTACAATATGATGAGCAAAATAAGGTAATAAGGTGAAAATGGGGCGGTTTCATTGTAATGTTATGGGGGAAGATAAAAGGTACATGCACAAAAAACTAAATGAAATAAAAAAGAGGGGGCAGCTTCGTTCGCCTCAGAAAAGAAAATGTTGTTGAATAAATGCCATGATGAATCTTTCAGAGACAGAGAGAAAGGGGGAGGGGCTAGATGGTGGTTTATGAGGACAAGAGCAGGTTTAAATAATGCAAAATGTAGAAATTTGTCAGGACTGTTATACTGAGAATTCATTCCCAAATTTATGAAGAACACAGGTTCACAAAGTCGAGCATTTTGTGTGGAAGCACGTCTTAGATCCCGGGTCACGTGTTCAACAATCACACTGTAGTCAAGCCAATTTCATAAAGCAAAGTCACAAATCCAAGCATATAAATAAAAGCAAAGTTTGGTTTAGGGAATGACTAACTCTCTGTCTGTCCTTAGAGCCTAAATGGACAAGAGAAAATAAATTTTAAAAAAGAGAAAAGAACAAACTCGGGATGAATCAGAGGAGAGTTCGTCCTCGCCGGGATGGACATCCACTGTGGTTGTTGCTATTTGCTTTTTTTCCCAAAAGAAAGACTGTGTTTGTGAAATAGTCCACATTTTTAAATGGCATTTTTTACTTTTAATTAAAAATATTTTTGAATGAATGGCAAAAAAAATTAACTTGTGCACATCATTTTCTTTTTATATTTATTTTTATTAAACAATAGTGTTGTCACAATAGTTAAATGACTTATTAATATTGCATTCACTTATTCATCATTACATTCAAAAGTGATTTAGGAAAGGTTCAAAAATGTCCAAAATTGTCTGTATCCTTTCAAATGAGAATCTAGTTTTTACTATTTTTGATTTGTATCTGAACATGGATTTTATTGAAAACCATACAGTAGGACAAAATATTCTTACTGCATCTCAGTATATAAAAATATAACAACTGTAACAAATATACTATTATATTTTTACTACTATATTTCTACATGTTTTATTTATTATTTTCTTGTACATATACATGTATATAATTATGCCTTATTGGACACTAGTCTCTCTTGTTATTTTTGCTACTTATTTTGGATGTATTATTACCATTTATAGTTTCTCTCTTTGTTATTATAATATATTTTGATGTGTGAGTGAGTGTCCAAATAAATTCCTTTGTGGATCAATAAAGTGTGTCCAAGTCTAAGTCCATTTTGATTCTGCGTTTTTAATGTAAATGTGACTAACCTTTGTTTCCCCTGTGAGGATAGCTGTGTGTGTGTGTGTGTGTGTGTGTGTGTGTGTGTGTGTGTGCTGAAGGGAGCGCAGCGTTTGCCAAACACTGAGACCACAGACTCCAGACGTGAATGTCAGGGCAGTGGCATGTGGATGTGGGTGCGACAGGGACATGCATGCACTCACCGGGAGCCATTATCTGCCACTGTATTATCAATAGGACTTCAGCCGCTGCCATGGCAACGGGAGGTGAAGGACACTCACCCGAATAATGAAAATGTTATAGTCACAGGCTCCCTTTAACCTCCGAGAAAAGACAAAGCGCCCACAAGAGGTGAAGTTAATTAAATGAGTACATCTGTGAGTCTGTGTGGGGCAGATATTTTCAGCTGAGGGAGAGGACAGGGCTGTAATACCAAGAAACACCAAAAGCAATGGGAGTTTACATTTTGGCCAGAAGAGACACATTTAGCAGATGTGATTATGAAAACATTTCACTTTTTGTAGTGTAGTCTCATTTAAAATAATGACATTGGTATGAATTCCATCTTATCATTTTCCACCATTGTGTAAAATAATATGCATAGATAATATTTCCAACTTCCTAATAACTTCCTGAGATAAAATGTGTTATAAATGGTTTTCACAATTGTGATTTTTTTATGATTTGTGTTTTATGTTTAGCCTAAGACCTAAACTCTTGCATGGGCTGCTTTATTGATTTCTCTTTGTTATTTGGGCTAAGAGAGACCTGATGAGTGCAAAAACAACGAATTATCTTTTTACATGATGTACATGTACTTTTTACATGATGTAGAAAAATGATGTCCACATATGATATATAAAACATTAATTTTATATTTTAATCACTTTGATGAAACACAATGAAGTCGCAATGGAATAATGATTTTCAAAAATTATTTATTAAGTGCCCGAACGAGGCCTAGGCTACAAGTGCATATTTTAAACAACTCTAGGAATATTAAAATGTATGAAAAAGACAGAAATATGAAATGATCCTGAGTATTTCAGAGCTTGTGGAGGTCTAAACCACAGCTACAATAAGATGTTTCTATGAAAAGACACTATAATGGATATTTATGTCCTTTGTCATCTAAATATTGCTGCCTTTGTGATTCGATAAATGCGCCAATCCAATTTCGACTGGATTGTAATATATTGTGCACCTCAAGATATAGTCTTCCTTTTATAATTGTTTATACATTTGACTCCCTATTAAGTTAATTGGCAGTTATCATCTTTTCTTACAAAATTGTGTGTTGTTTTGAAAGAGGGAAAACACTTTCCTGTCGTACACAATCTCTTGCATTTGCATTTGTATTCAAAGTGGAAACACACATATGAAACACACACACCTAATGATCACTGAAACCCTCAGGGTTTATGCAAAACAGTTGACAGACTAGAATAGCTTGTGGCTTAAAGACTCAAATTAAGAGGATTATAATAAGAAAATAATGATTATCTGGAATAATGTCAGACAATCTCATATAGTTACATGTGTGTGGACAAGCTGCCACACACTATGTCCCTTAAAGGTGCACTGTGGAACTTTTCTGGTAGAGGGAATGCTACAAACATTCCAGATTAAGCAATAACAATAAGACAAGCAGGTGACAGACTCCCTCACAAAAAAGTTACATAAAACACCTTTAAAAGAGCCCATATTACACTATGTTCTGATCTATGTTATAATGTCGTTTCCTCATTACAAACCTGGAGTTGTGTTTTATTTCATTCTCACATGTTTAACACACAAACCTGCAAATTTAGGTTTTCTTCTTTCAAATAGAAAACCCTATTCCACTGTGCTTTTAAACTGCACAATAATTTGACCATTTCAGACTTTGAATTGCCAGTCTCTACTGAACTAAAAGTAAAAAGTAGCTGTAAACTTTACCACTTCATGACATCACAAGGTGGAACAGAGCATTTCGAGCTTTGCAAATGTAGACAGGCTAATAATTACGGATTACTCAACATGTGTGAAATGAAATGAAAGAAAACAGAACACGGTTTAAAGCTCATAAGGGTCCATTTTGCGTAATACAGGATTAATGATTACATCTATTCTCACATTATGAACACTAAAAATAACAAATTCCAACTGTGACCAGTCTGTGAATATCAGTGATGCCATGTGGAGCCGGGTCAGTGGGGCACTATCACAAACAGCTCAGGGATTTGTGGTCACATGACGCAAGGAGGAAACGTCACGCAAGGTCAAGCATCAACTAGAAAAAATGAAGCCGTTTATTTCCCTTTTAATTATACCAAACAGAAAAGAGCGCTGTAGGGGACAAAAGTGCTCCGATAACGCCACTTTGTTTGCACATCGAGAATGCCATGTGTTGTACTGAAACCTCCTATGAAAAAGGAATGAATCAGAGCCAAGGCAAGCAGAAGGGGATGATGAGTTTTACAGTTAAGCTTGTAAAACTAACAGTTAATGGCAAGATTTCATAACACTGGATGCATTATGGGTCTTTGCAAATAAAGCCTGTCTGCACTTCATAAACAGTCCCTGATGTACGGCTACTTCAAGTGGAGGGGACGGGGCATTCGTTGCTCCAATCCTAAAAGGGTAATTTAGCAAAAAAAGAAAAAAAAACTGCAGGGGAAATTGGGAAAATACAATGAGAGAACAGATGGTACAAAAAAAGAAATAAAACAACAAAGTGAAATTTAAAAAGAAAAGGCCTTGAGAAAAAAAAATGAGCAGCTGGGGTGATGAGAGGGGGACTGGCCCAAAGAGAGAACACCATGATAAGTCTACAAGGTCAGGCTAAAGAGTCCAAAATGGAGCACAGTTTTACAAAAAGTGCTGCACATGAAATATAGGTAAACCAAAAAATAATAAAAACAAGAAGAAAATGTGGAATTACGCTGTATGAATTTGCACAGTGTCACACAGTAAGGTTACTCCGATTACTTTTTTTAATAAAGCAGTAATGTCACGAGTTAATCCATAGAACTGGGTCAAAGAGAACCCAAACAAATAAAACTTTGGTCTATGGAAGATGGTTGGATGAGATTTAGTTGAAATTAGGTCAAAATAACATGAGGTTTTAATTAATGGGAAGATTTTATGCATTTTAATGAATTGTTTCCCTCCGTTTCAAAGTAAGATGTGTAAACAAATTACTTTTAGAATAGAAAAAAATAATTTGACTACTAATTTGAGTAGTCGGTAATTAGATCAGTTTTGCAAAGTAGTCTAACCAACACCGATTATGAAAAGGACCACAGACTGATATCGCAAAAGGGAAACTTGCAGTGCAGCACTTCAATCAGCAGAATAGTTTCCATTAGTCAGTATTTGTATTTAGTATGATTATTATAATGATCCGCTGGTGCCATACGTTTATTTATTTTTATTTTATTTATTTATTTATTTGATAGGGATAATGCACATTAATGAACATAAGTATAAAACAAATGTAAATATGCCAGATTATAGCTACAAAGCTCATTTTCATCCGTAGTCCCTAGTTAGACAAATGTAAAAATACAACACACAACACAAGCAGCAAAAACAAAAGTGTAGTGGTCACATGACTGGTTGGTTTTCAGCCATAGTTTGAGTTTTGTTTTAAAGCTGATCAGTGTAAGACTCTCCTGTATGTGCAGAGGAAACTGTTCCAGATGTTAGTGGCCCTCACAGAGACACTGTTCTGTCCAAAAGTGGTTCTTCTGTGGGGACCTCACACACTGTTCTCTGTCCAAAAGGTTCTTCTGTGGGGACCTCACTGTCTCCTCTGGTTTTGGGACCACTTGATGTCTTAGGTTTGAAAAAGACAGACATGGGGGCGGGGCTAGTCCATGTAGCGCTTTGTAAATGAAGCAAACATACTTAAAATTTATAAAATGTTCAAAATTTAAAAGATTGTACTGTATTAAAATATTACATACATTAAATTAATTAGGTTTTTGGTCAAAAATTATTTATTATTATAAGTATATCGCAGACAAAAGCGTAATATGTGCTTCTTTAAGGTGTAGATCAAAAAGAAAAAAGATAAGGTGACAACGAAAAAGATCCTGGGAATAAGGATGTTTGTTACATAAAATGTTAATGAACGGTGGTGGTGGATCCATCCATCCCCACTGCCACATCAGTGCTTTTAACAATCCACACAATTAAGACTTAAACAATTAAATAACAAAACCACATCCACATGTCAAATTAAAACAGGAAATGGCCCAATACTAGGACATCAGTATAAAGAATTTGATCAGATAACAATACAAAATGCCAACTTTTGTCAAATCCAGTATGCGCTGATTAAAGAGTCTGTGACTGTATGTGAATCTAGGTTTCATCATTAGCCAGACGATGCTAATCTAACATCTCAGTGCTAATCATCTCTTGGTTAATTGCCATAGATCTCTGTAGATAAGAGCATGGAAGGATGCACCTCCGTCTATTCCAGTGGACTGACCGGAGCACGAGGAGTGGACAGTGCACATGTAAAACCAGGCCAACGGCAGAAGAGACACAGTCTTACAAACAGATTATGATAAATGTCATTCTGTTCTTTCAGAATTGAATTGAGGACAGAGAAGCAGAGCTGAGCTGGACGGGCTGAGAGGAGGCAGTGTGCAGGGGGCCAGTAAAGCAGCCCCACAAACAGTGTGTGAAAACAGTGTTGTACAAAAGACGATCCCACCCAAAGGAGCAGAGGCACATAGTCCGACTGGTCTGTGCTCAAAACAGCAAGACACATGAGGTGGGAAGCATTTCATTATAAATCTGATCCTTTGGAACAGGAACAAATGAAAAATGCTCTAGTACTTATATTAGAGACCACGCAAAACCATGCAAGTTACATAATGGAATGTTTTGATGTGCATAACAATAGTATGTGAGTGTTCCTAAAAAGACAGAGCAACTTCTAACTAAGGGTGCAACAGAGCAACTTGTGCTAAGGGTTTATACAAGACAAGTGCAACTGCAATTAATCAAACTGACATTGACTCAGGCCCAAGTGCTGACCAAACTGACTGAGGGGTGCAAACATAATACGCATTTAGTTGATTACAGGTGGTTTTGTGGCTCAAAAATACTTAGAAAAACAGTAATTCTGATTGTGAACAGAGTTGCTCCACAGACCTGACCTTGGTCTGGTTTGGCCTCCATGAAGATAGAAAGGTTTAATACCATACTGTGAAACATTCCAGACAAAGCAATAACATTTTCTTGAATGGACCCTCCACCAGAAAATTTACACAATTCACCTTCGGATTCAGATGATCCACAGGCAAATCTAAAGTCAGTATAACATGTTGTCTGGAGCAGGTCATGAAGTTAATATTTAAAGCTATATTGTTTGATTTTAATTAAAGCATTATAGTAATAAGTATGTATTATAGTAGTAAATAGTATAATAAATAAAGTAATATAATAATAATATACAATAAAGTAAATAAATAGTATAGTAATAAGTAATAAAGTAAGTAGTATAGTAATAATAATTTGAATTTGACATAAAATTCTGAGTGATAAATACAGGGAAAAAGTGATATTATTGTGCCAAATCTACCACTTTATACTTTTACATTTGAAAACTATGTAATATGTGAAAATGGTGAGTTTTTGACAGATGAAAAAGTCAAATAAGCTGGGAAATGTGGGTTAAGTGTAATTCATTTTCAAACACCATTACCATCATGATTAGGATCCATTCATGTCACTGTTAAATGAGGTGTGCAGTGAAACGCATGGGGCCTGGACACAGAGGAGCACTGTCACTGTGATGGATACAGACGGAGCCCTGATGAGGGGAACCATGGGCCATTTTTACAAAGTACCAGTACATCTCCATCAAATTCAGCATGTGAGGTGGACGTCCTTTAGTTCTTTGCTGAGAAAAGCTGATATTTGAGTGCAGGAGGGTACATTTAATACTATATTATCTTGATGATTTGATGATTTTGATGATTACATTTTTGTTACCTTAAAAGATGCACAATGTAACTTCTAAGGTGGAGGATCCGCTAGTTACTATGTTATTTCTTTGCATGGGATGTTCATTAAAAATATCTGCCCTGCATTTATTCACTTACAGATGTTTTGTAGCTGAAAATCCCTAGAAAAACATTAATTCTTACCACGTGCAGGCTTGCTTTTCCATAGATCTGACCATTAACTTGGCTTTATTTTCCATACTGAGGAATAATCAAGGCCGTAATAACTCCACGGAGACAAGCAGGTAAAGTTACACTTTTAATTTTGCGTCGATTTTTGTTGAAACCACAGTGGCTGACTAAGACTTGGGTGAGATTGTGCGTCAAGGTTAATATTTTGTTTTTCTAACCACATCATTTCAGTAAGAGTCTATTGTATAGCATTGTCATGAACATTTCAGACTCAGTTTAAAAAAAAAATGCTTGTTTCGTAATAACATGTTTTAATGCCACAGTGATAATGAAAATAATAGTAGTCGTTTCTTTAACATTGCAGGACGTTACTCTTGGATTCTCTCTTCCTTGACCTTGCTCATACTGTTTCAATACTAGTTTTAAATCGATTTGTATTTAGATTTTTTACAACCCTAGTTTAGACTCCTAATAAAAGTAAAATATATTTGCAAACAGAATATTGTGGTTCATTTCTTTTGCTCAAATAAAAAGAGGCAGACTCAGAACCGGCTTCTCTTGGCCACTGTGTAATTGAGTCAATGGATAAACAGGCCTGAGGTTGTAGGTGAGAGCTCCAGTCCGGCCTACACCTACAAAACAGAGCACAATCTAGTGTTACGTAATCTAAACTCCTTATGTAACTAACAGCAGGCAGTAGACACATGCACACAAATGCATCGCAGTTCAAACAAACATACAACAAATGCAGGATACAAGGTCAGGACCATGTAACCAGATGTACACAAGTGGGCCAGAATTATAAACAGTCTTACCATAGATAGACACTGTAAATATTGACTTGCTCTTTTCTCATTCACACAGTTAAAGAAATATACACACGGTATTAACACACCTCTACGTTATAGCTTATGACTTTAAAAAAAACACAAGAAAAACCTCTCTGTCCCTTTGACAATATTCAAACAATAATACAAAAAATCATAAAATACAAGAGGACAGAGGTATCACTTATTTGGGTTTTATTATAGACTCTTTTGATATTACAATTTGAGTTATTATCCATTTCCTGTTAGGGCTACAAATCACAGGGATTCTCATGATTCGATATCGTCACCTTCCTAAAATCATCGCCTAAGTCACTTTTTGCCTACTTTTTACTTTAAAAAATCCCATAATTTCAATTTTGGGGGGAGTTTTTTGTGTTTCCTGAAAAACCTGAAAAAATGACTTATGGGATTGTTTTAGGAAGGTGTCGATATGATACATGGCTCATGATACGATATTATCACAAAATACATGAGATAATCGATACATTGCACATGATAATCTGTTATACATTAAGAACCAAACACGTTTTAGCAACAATTCTTCTGTGTTAAACCACTACATGTGCAAAGCTAATATGAAACGCATCGATTTTCATCAAAACAGTGAGTAAGTCTAGTGCATTAGATTAACAACTTTATTTCTACTAAATAAGCAACTGTAGTGCGGTCACAAAAAGCTAACAATACAATATATATTGATACATTTGTTCAAAATAACAATGCTGCATCGCGATATAAAAATATTTAAAACATTTCTATACATCTGTCACCTTTATGCATCGGCATTTAAGCAGAATGTGAACGTGAGATGGACTCGTCACACTCACCCATTGTTAGCCCATTAGCCCCGGACCACTGTCTGGTTAAATCTGTGCACGGCCGTAATTAATCCCAGGCACTGAGGATGACAGTGAATGGGCTCGACACAGAGGGACGCACATGCTCCTGAGTCAATGTACTTAACTGTCCTCAACTGAGATACAAGGAGAGGAGATTAAATACTGCCATGTCCAATATCACTAGTCTATATAGTGACTCATAACAGAGAGTTTGGTTTAATTTGAGACAATGAGGCATGAAGTGTGTAACAGTATATTGAAGCTGTTTAAAATTCATGACATTAATTTGTTTGAAAGTTTTTACCTGCAGTGGAGTCCTCCTACATAATTGCCTCATTAGACAGATTAGTATTTGTGTACACATAGCTCATAAACTTTTTGATACACTGTGGCGTAGCTTTGCAGACTATGAGGCCTGTATGTTTTAATCGTTTCATTTTGGATGTCAGAACTTCTCTTTGGATCTTGGGAGTGGCACATCTGATGCAACTTCAAAAGGGAAAGGTAACAACATTTTCAGATGAAAGATGCAAAACCTTTTATTCAGGAAATAGCAGTGATGTAACTATGCGACCTGTCTCAAAAGGAATTCCTTACAAACCAAATTTAACATGAAAGACACTGCTTGCGTAACAGGACAAGTCTAAGACAAATGGAAGAGGCTCCCTGTTCTCTCCCCTCAGCTGCTCTGTGCACTGTACAGCAGCAGCTCCACTAAAACAATACATCAGTCCACAGTGGCCTACATTCACAAGGACACTCCCACCACAAGACTCATTACACTGGATTTTCACTGTGTACTTGCACCTGCTTTATATCCACCCGAGTACTCTTCATTTCATTCTTCTTTGTTCTAGACTCTTTTTTCTGCATACTTTTATGCAACAAGTCTGAGCAGTTGCCATGTCTAAACTGTGGTCAGTATTCACACCTGCCCAAGTGAATCACATCACACAATGGGAAAAAATAAAGTGACTATTGGAAGTAAAAGCACTGGTGTGAATGGCACAGTGCCACAATTTAAAATACAAAGAAAACTAGTCACATTAAAGTAATATCTGCTATAAGGGACCTCGCAGTCACACTAAGAACAATAGGACAAAAAGGGCTGTGACACATTAAACTAAACAGCAACTGTTGTATCTTAAGTAATCCTGATAAAGTGCTGATTGTGAGTCTGTAAAGAGTGAGGACCGTCCATGTGGTCAAATGAGATCCAGCAGGTCAGGTGTGATACTGCACACGTCTGTAATGTTTTGGCAGATTTTCTCCAAGTGCTTGTGTTCTACATTTAGCCCTTTCAGCCTCAGCATCTTTACATTTTAATGATCCTCCTTTTTACCCATCCCTTTAGCTCCCAAAATATAACACGCCTTGTCTCTCCTTGTAGAGGACATATTTAAAAATTAATTTCATGAGTTTTTAACCATGTTTTAACAGTGTGCCCTCATCATTACCAAACTCAAAGTTGTATTTTGATTGATTCATGCATTTTTGAGCAATCCTGTCCTACATTTAAAGCTCGAGCGCTCAGAAAAGTTTTAATCAGCCTTGAATCCCTACCAACTGCTGTGTACTTATATGCAATCATTTAAGTCATTCAGACTGTGAATCATACATGGAGGGTTCAAAAATGTCACACAGAGATTTTTCAACAGTAAAAACACATGTAAATGGAAACCTGCTGCCGCTTAGTACAGAGACAGTGGACTTTACAGGTCTGCACTTTGAACAGGAAGCTGATGGACCTGTTTCTATTATTAAGAAGTTTCTATATGTTATAATTTTTGTGCTCCTCCAGCTCCGACTGCTGTCTGATCCTCTGTGTCTCTAATCTTTACAACACTGCCCGTCAAACCGACTGCTGGCTCGGTACCGCTCTATGACTAATCATTATTTGAAGAAATACAAGAGGAAAATATAGATTCAACACTTGTAGAATGACGTTTATTCACTCTCACAATGGGGTGTCTCTTCCAGCCTGGGAGACACATTTCGCAGTTTAAGACTTCATCTAATTAACATCTTATTTAAAGAGTGAACGGGCACATTTGGACAGAGCTGAGTTGCTGCTTTCAAGCTCAGCCTGTATAAACAACTTTGCTCTCTCTATAAGACAAATGTCAAAGCCTAGAATTGTGTTAATTCTTATCGTAAGTAAAACTAAAAGAAATAAAGATGTACACCATTGTGGGATAATGTATAGCACTATAGATGAATTATAGGCATAAGTATAAATAAATTGTAGAAAATGTCCAAATAATTACGCAGATTTGGAAAATTTGTTGCTCTAACTTGACTTATTTGACTTTAGCTTCAATAATAATATTTTGAAGTACAATTTAGCGTTGCTACACTACTCTCTGGTCCTAAGTGAATGAGAGTCCAAATGAACAGTTGTTTCCAAGTTTAACCAAGCTATTATCTGGGAATTATCCAGGGTGCAGCAAGCCTGAAGACCAAAACATCTGGGACTGGTTTCATTAATGAAAGAGTAGATGTACAGTCAAACAGCTACAGGAAGCTATAACATTCAATTGAATTTGTCCATGTGTAAGCTTCAATAATAAGTGTGAAAATGAAATCAATCCAAGCAGATCTGGAAGCACAAGGGTTGGCTGCTTTCTGAATTGAAACCTCTCCAGGGAGCCTAATGTGACTCACATCATGTAGCTTTTAGTATTGAGCTGTAATTACAGGAAGGATTTGTTCATGTTGTAAAAACAGCCAATGCAATTAAGGGCCTGTAATAAAGACCCCGCTCGCACACTTCCAAATGCAAGATTTGTCTGTGTCCTGAATGTTTGTATAAATAGAGCTACACTGACATGACAAAGTGAACAACAACTATTGTGTTCTCTTGTTTTGAATAAAAAACGCAATCAAATATTTCTCATTGTCCAAGTAGCACAGACGAAATACAATAAATGTCTTAGCTTGATGACGGATTCAACTGAGCTGATTTTAAGAGCTGAAATCACAAAACAGCTCAAATTGAATGATTATGAAGGTATTTCACCTAAACTAGTATGATTAGTAGAGGTCAGGGGCGAGGATAGAGATCTGTTAAATTAAAAAAATAATATGTTCAATAGAATGTGGTTAATACTGTTACAACTTTGCAATGATAAAACTATTAATAATTACCCAATTTTCATATTTTTTTCATAATTGTTACTTTGCAGCAACACTGGGGTGGTCTATGTGTATTTCTAAATGGAACGTTTATGGTGACACAATGCACCACATTAGCAGCTCTAAAGTATCAGAAAATTCCTGCTTGAATAACTCACTAAAATGATCAAGTCTTTATATCTGGGGATCAGTGTTTTAACAACATTAGGTGAAGTTTATCCCCATAACTTTTAGATGGGTTACAGTACACCACAGATAGTTATCAAATAAATCATTTAGTGGTGCCTTACTGACCTGAAAATGTCTCCTCCTTAGCAAGCTACTAAACAAAAGCAAAAAAACACTATATGAT
Source organism: Scartelaos histophorus (assembly GCA_000787155.1). Taxonomy (NCBI): domain Eukaryota; kingdom Metazoa; phylum Chordata; class Actinopteri; order Gobiiformes; family Gobiidae; genus Scartelaos; species Scartelaos histophorus. The sequence goes on from KN489467.1 coordinate 40,379, forward strand.
GTGATTCAAAAATGCAGATCACACTGGATAACAGACATGACTCTTGGCAAGCTCCAGCTGTACATTCACTCACTTGTCAGCATCGTCTCATCATCGTCGCTGTATCATGGTTGTCAACAGAAGTGCCTCTCTTGGGACTCCCTTTCTCATATCTCCCATCCACTTTCTCCTCCCAGACGCTTCCTTCGCCCCCCACTGTTCCACTTCCCAATGTATTTTTAAACCCGCACATGCATCTCCCTCCACCACAGGCCTCCGTATTGTTACCTCCCCAGCACCCAGCGCCCTACCACCCCACCCGCTCACAGCTGGTGAGGACACATACAGGGCAGTAATGAGCACACAAGCCGATCGGCGGGGGGGCAGCGT
>KN489467.1:40757-59952 GCA_000787155.1 Scartelaos histophorus
TTTTCAGAGGCCATTCCGGATCACTGTAACCATGGAAATAAGTACCGGTATAATGACATGCCAGAGTCGAACACGGACAAGTAACACTCTGCAGCTTCTGAAGAGCGAAGAAAAAAATCAGACAAATCTCTGCGCGATAGTTGGTGGACACTCCATTTTCAAAAAGCGATGATTGCCATAAAGAAAGTGCTCTGTCAAACAAGGTACAGAAGCAGCACGGGGAAGCAGTGTGGAAGACGTTCTATAAAGAAAATGTTGTCTATAAAAACACATTCTTACTCTATAGGTCAAATACTTTGGAAGAGAATGGGCAGAACCTAGGGGTGCTATATTACATAAAGTGGCCTCTTGTGAGCTTTAATACCCTGCATATTATAATACTGTTACCTCCTCAAAAACATTTGGAGTTTGAGTAATCTTTGAGCATTATTAGTCTGACTACATCTCTAAAGTTCAAAATGCTCTGTTCCACTTTGTGATATCATATAGTGGTAGTTTTCAAGTTAACAGCTACTTTTTACCTGAGACTGGCAATTTCAGGGATGAAATTATCCAAATGATTGTAGTGAAAGAGTGGGGACTATAAAAACACAGTGGAGCACTTCCTGTCTTACTACATGACATCACAAGGTGGAACAGAGTGTTTTCCATTTAAGAACTCAGCATATATATGCAGGTTTGTGTGTTAAAACAAAAATGTCAAATAGTATAATATGGGCCCTTTAAGCAGGATATTACAGAATTACAGAAATTATAAAACAAGATCCAGTCACTATTGTTGAGGCAGGACATTTACAGCTCCTTCCTGTATAGTGTACAGTCAAGATGATGTAGATAATAAAGTTAGAGTGGCATCTTGGTGTTTATATATATATTGTAATATTGTTTTCACTGTGTTTTTATTTAGTTATTCTAATATCTATAGTATAATATCACCTTGGTATGTGGGTGTAAATGTGCTCTACAAATAAGTCTGATTTGACTGTCGAATGAACATTATGACTGTATAAGACAAGAGAACACTGGACAATTACTGAGAGGATTCCATTTCTAAATCATGTAAAGTATTATTCGTAGGTAAAATGACTCCCCCAAATAATGAGGACTAAAAAAAACCAAAAACAGAGCCTCCTACTAAAAGATCTTTTTGCCACGTGTGTTACATCTTTTTGAAAGTGTAATTTCATCCACAAAGAATATTGTTGATAAGATAATCCATAATGATCAGGAGACAGACTTTGACAGAATAAGTTTGTTTCACACAAAGGAAGATTATGCAAAAAACATCGACAATTTGAACTTTATCATGTGAAAATTGCCTCTGAATGAGTGTTCTGAATGCAGATTGGAGGTTAAAATGGAGCTAATTATGCAAAAAAAAAACCACAATGAAACAAAATTGGTTGAAAAATGACAAAAAGAGCCACTTGAGTACAGCTGATTGGCCCAGGTAACATGGCACACAGAAAAGGTTGACACGGACTGTTTCAAGGCTATTGGTCTGCCACTACACCGAGGGTCACGCTGTCCCCAATTTCAATTACAACGGTTAAAAACACACACACACACCGTACAGCACTTTAGCTCCTGTGTCTCTCAGGTGTCAGCACGATTTGTATGCTCCAATGACGCATTTAAAAGCAGCTTCCTGGCACATGAGGAGAGCCCTTCAATGAAACAGTAATAGATTCAAAGTATAGCAGGGGTCACCAAGCTTTGTGAAGCTGAGAGCTACTTCATGGGCATTAAGTCATATGAGGTCTGTCCAGTTTGAGACACTTTGACACGAAACAACACATTTGCTCAGTTTGCCTTTTACATACATACATACATACATACATACATACATACATACATACATACATACATTATTATTGATTAATGATAATCATCTACTGAAGATGATTATTACGTTAATGATTTCTCACAATAATTATCACCAGTGAAATCAAAGTGTGAAACAGATATCAATATTCAGCACTTTAAGTTTATTAATATCTGTAATTGCTACATTTTCAGGTGATCCTGATACTGTTACTGCAATATAAAGTTGAGTGTGCGTGTGTCAAAAAGACTAACACTGTTCAGTCTTTTCATCCCAACAGTAGCCACCATAAATTAAATGGCCAACATAAATCATACATGAGTGAAATAACTGTTAAATAAAGAGCTGCGCTAAACCTGCGCACGTACAATCTGCACTCGTGTGACCTGTGCAGGTACGATCACTGAAAAATTTAATTTCTCCAGTTTAACTAACGCAATATACGCACAGAAGAGACTCACAACCAGGACAACATCCTTCTGTCACAGAAAAAAACACTCACATCCCACTGAGTCGTGTCCTTTAGTCCGACAGAAGCAGAACCAATAGTTTATGCAAATGAGCCATGCGGTTTTAAGTTGCGTTTCTGTAAAACGTAAACAAATGTGCGCAAAGTTGAATTATATTATCAAACGGGCAGATGTGGCTCCATATTTTAAAGATATTGTCATTTTTAAAACTAAATAAATGCAGGGGTGATTAAAAAAGAACAGCAACAGAAGACCATTACATTTTAGCTGTTGCTCACTAATGAGTTGTATGATTTTTAGAACCGGCCTGTGGTGACACATGTGGTCACTGAGGGCGACCTGGTGCCCGCGGGCACCGTGTTGGTGACCCCTGAATTATAGTGTAGTAAAGTATAGTATAGTATAGCATTATGAAACCTGAACAATGACAGGTGGATAAAAGAGATTATTTCTTCATTGAGGCCTTGTTTGACAAGTGAATGCTTTGATGGTAGAAGAGGAGAAAAAGTGAGAGGATTTAAGCAGCTAGAATAAAGGACCTAACTGTGTGACTGGCACATCCTCAGCATAGGCCTGTCACCATAATTACTATACTGACTTATCTTTATTGATTGTGACCAGTTTTTTTGCAGTAATGGGATTTTTTTATATTTTTTCCCTGCAATATAACATTTGAGTTGTTGAAGATTGAATTATGAACTAAGATTACACAAACTAAATACTTCAGTGTTGCTTTCTTCTATTTATACTTCAATTTATACTTCTATTTATACTATTCATACTTCAAATTTGTTATTGGTACAGACCTACCTCAGTACATATGTGTAGATTACAGACAATAATGGTGGAACAGATGTACAGCTGTAAGTGTAGGGCTAAGGCTAATTCATCTCTAGAGCTCAAATTGCTATGTATGTCCTACATAGCAATGTAGTAATGCCTGGTCAGCCAAGCCTCAACACTTTTCTTTTACAAGGAGGTGAAGTCAGGGGTTGTCATCCTGACTTCAGATTGGGATGACTGACAGGTGGATTAGCCAATCAGTGGTAAATATGGTCCAACAAGCATGGTGGTTTAATTGTAAAAATGAAAGGGCTAAAAACACAGCACTAAAAGACATTGTGCATGTTAATCTAAAATGAGAGAAGTTTGATTTTCTTCTAAATAGTGGATGACCAATGAGTAGGTCTGTCACAGTGATTACTATATTGGCTTATATATGAAAGCTGAAACAAACTATTCTGGGACTCTTTTTCTTTGTGGGGAGATTTTAGCTTTTTTATGTAATACAATAAGATTTGAGCTGTAGCAGATAGAATAAATAACTGCTATGGCTGAGTATCAGTTAATTCAATGTTTATTTATAAATTGCTTACAGCAATTGTCCTGCGTTGTGCCAGTTAGTTTACCAAGTAGTTTCAATATTATCATTTACTTTCTGTAGCAATACATCAATATATCATGGTTAAAAATGTGTTATCGTGACAGTACCAATGATCTTGTTTGTTTGCATCACTGAAATAAACAAATCCGACTGCACAGCTCTGAGTTTGGCCCAAGATGCAGCAGAGGGTTTGGGGACCAGGCTGAGAATTCTACAGAAAGTTGCAGCCTGGATTTGCTAGGAAACTTGGCATGGGCAAAATGACACAAAAAATTTGATGATCTGTCAATTTGGAGTTTTATATTGTGAAAACAGTGTATATTCTCCAGTGCAATAATTAGGCCTGTCATGATGATAATTCCTATATTGACTTATCATTCAATGCATGAAAGATGAAACGATATATTTTGGGGGACAATAGGATTTGAGTTGTAGAGGCTTGAATAACCATCTTCTGTGGGTAATTGTTGGGTCACTGTTATGTATTTGTTGCAGCTCAGACCTTTTAATGATACTGTCTATTTAAATAATGGTTTACTGAGATGATCTTGTTCATTATTGTTATTGTGTCAATGGCATAAAGTAGTTTCAATTACTGGTGAGCATTGCCTTGAATCCGACAGTACAATACATATACAATACTAAAACTATAGATGAGATACTGCAATTCATAAATAACTAATAATACACCCAACTACACTTTCACGGGAACAAAACTGTATGAAATATAATTGATTTATATAATTTTTAAATGATGAGAACGGTGAATGCAACAAATGAATTTTTGTGAAATCTATTATTTTTTAAATAAATGTGGATGCATTTTGAATCCATTTGAGAATTTTGCAATAAAGTATCACAAAAAAAAAAAATGATACTGAATCATTTTTTTCTTACATCTCTTGTTTCAATATTATTTTTTCTTGCAGTATATCTGTGTAGCAATTCTAGAAATATATCATGCTTTAAAATGTGTTACTGTTACAGATGTACCAACAATGCATTATGACCAAGTGTAAAAATATATAATAGATCCTTGTGTTGTCCTCCCCTCAGTGGAAGCAGAGGAGCAGTAGTTTAAATACACCGACAGCATCTGTAAACAGTGGCAGGTGGTCATAATATTATGCCTGATGGGTATGTTAGATTTGTAAGAGCACGAACACACACAGACACACACAGACACACACAGACACACACAGACACACACAGACACACACACACACACACAGACACACACACAGACACACACACAGACACACACACACACACACACACACACACACACGCACACAGCCAGCAGCAATGAGAAAATTGAAGAGCTTATACAAAAGAAGCCTGAAGTAATCTCAACTTAAATGACATTTGTCTACTGCAGAAACAAAGCAACGTGGGGCCAGAGAGAGACAGATAGTGATGGTGAATATATCAGGGCAAAGGCAGGACCAGGAGGGACGAGGAAATCCTGGGCTATTTACCTTATACAGAAGAATTAGATTCCATTTCACGTTTCAATCCACACGGTAAACTTATAATGTTTGTCTTATGTAATAACCTTGTGGGGTTACTGTGTTAATCAAGCTATAACTCCTATATGTCTATAGATAATTCAGATTAAAACCAATAATAATGATCCCGTATCTGCTGTAGTTCATGTTTTTTTTTTTGTTTGCATTATTTCACTTTCAGATTCTAGATGATGACATTCTCCCAGACAGCCGACAAGAGAAAATTTGAACTACAGTATTTTTCAGACTATAAAGCGCACCGGATTATAAGGCGCAGTATCAAACAAGAGCAGTCCGAGATTTCAGATTTACACCAAGGGATCACGTGGATACTGAATCCAGATTTGGAACCAGATCTGGATTCTGGATCCAGATCATCACCAAAATTTTACAAAGTCGTCCCTGCAGATCTACCTCTGGTGACAATTTCATAAAGATCCAGCCTGTAGTTTCTGAGAAATCTCACAATGATTGTATATCCAGATCCAGATCCAGATTCCAGGTCCAGATCCGGATCATCACCAAAATTTAATGGAGTGGTCCAAGATCTACCTCTGGTAATAATATGTCAGTTGTGTCATTGTCCACACATAAGGAGCATTGGATTATAAGGCGCAATAAGAGAAACAAAACGTGTGTCGGATAAATCAAACTTTATTCAGGTCATCTACAATAACTCTCAGTTGTAGCTAACACAAAAATACAAGTTTAACAGTTGGTGATTTGGGCATCAAACATGCCCGGATCCCTCTCAACATTGTTCAGTTTTAACACAAAAATACAAAACCTGAAATCTGCATGGTGCATGTCTCTTTACAGGTGCATTTGGTTGGTTTTTGAGAAAATGTAATGATTTTAGATGCGCCTTATAGTTCGAAAAATACAGTACATTCTCTAGGAGTGTGATGCTGCTGCACCACTTCTCTGTTTGACTGTTAACTCGCCCAGTAATACGTTATTAGCCGTAATGTTACAACATAAAATTGGTTGGAGGTTAAACACAACCAAAGGTCACACATAAGGCCACTGGATTATAAGGCCACTGTTGATTTTGGAGAAAATGTCACGATTTTAGATGCGCCTTATAGTCCGAAAAATACGGTATTGATTTAATTAAGTTTCCAGTCTGTATTAAATACTATTAACCTATAGAATGCGCTGATATCATCTGACCCCAGCAATAAGTAAATGGCCTACATTATGCTATTTTCTGATTTGTGCTATAATGTTGTTTCCTCATCAAAAACAAACAGAAAGCACTGTGTTCCACCTTTTGATGTCATGTCAACTTCACTAGTATCATTTGGATGATTTCAGCCCTGGAATTGTCAATCTCTACTGAACAAAAGCTAAAAGGCAGCGGTTAACATGAAAAATACCAATTTGTGACATTAGAAGATGGAACAGAGCATTTTCAGCTTTTGAGATAGAATAAACCAGGGTTACTCAACCATGTGTGTGAAACAAAACACAACTCCAGGTATGTTTTTGAGGACGTAACAACATTCTAACATGGTTTAAAGCTCATATAAATCAATTTCATGAAATATAGAACCTTTAAGCATTCCTACAGAAAACTTTTTATTGCATCTCTGGAATACAAACACTACTATAACATTACACGTAGCTATAGGAAAAGTAATTGCAAATGTAAGGACTATCTAAATAGCTAGTAGAAAACCATTTGTCACAGTGGAGGAACGCGCAGGCAGCCTTGAGTGGGCGCGACTGTGGCATTAATTAAACACAGGTTGGCGATAAGAAAGAGGAAGGAAGCCCGTGACAATGGCACTGGGACAGGAAGTGAAGCGAGCCTGAAGATGGTCAGAGCGAGTCGAAGTGACGAAAGAAAGAGACGGAGAGGACGGCAAATAAATCAGCCAACTAAGTGTGACTGAAATGTTTATGATACAGAGGCGTAATGGAGACAGAGAAACAGCAGGAGAAGAAGGGCAAGCCCCGCTGCCAGTCATCCTCCACTGACAGGGATTAAATCAGATCAAGGACAGACTGTGAGAGCCGCCTATGTGCTGATATGCTCCTCATATGTGCCAATGAGAGAGAACGCTCAGAGAAAGAGTCGTTTTCTTATTTGAAATATTTCGGGGCTTTTTCCTATTCCTTGTACATGTTTGAACCTGAATCAATTCAAGTGAAACAAATCAAGTATTTTTGGGGAAGCCAGAGAAGTGCAGAGCCGTGCGCCGCTGGTTGAAATGGAATATTGCAAGAAAAGTGAAATCTATGATGTGAACAAATTACAGGTTGACAGCATTTACACAACCTGAAGAAAACACAAAAACATCTGTAAGGGAAAAAGGATAAGGCAAAAGATACTGAAGAAAGCAATAGCTGGATGACACTGCAAAACATTAAATAAAATAAATAAAACATTGAAAAAACATTAACATTTTCTGTCTGAGACTAACATTTTGTAATATTAGTAGAAGCCGTCTGCTACATCTGAGAGTTCAAACCTCAGTGCTACTTAAACCTGCCTCAGTCAGAGCCGGATCAATAAAAGGGTGTGGTTTCACGTTTAATATAAAAATCACTTCTTTAACATTTCTTCAGATCAGATTGTGATTTCTTACATATCATCCACCCCCATTTCTTGCTTTCTTTGTAAAGTTTCACCAGAGCAACAGGACTATACTAAACAACCTTTTCTTTAGTACCTCAATGCGCGTTACATTAAAGAACAAATATTACTTTAAATCAGAGTTTTCAGCTCTTGGACAGTGTTTCCTGGGTATATAGGGTCTATATTCACTCATAAAAGCTCAATTTAAACTGTACAGTTTTTACAAAGATATCTTTTTACCTTCAATTCCGGTTTAGATACACCAGGTTAATTTTCTCTGATCTGTTACGTTTTCTCGATCAGTTAAATCACTGAATTTCAGAGGAAGTGTCCTTAAAAAGGCAACATAAGTTCATTAACTTCCATCTAATTGCTCTCTGAGTTCGGCATCTTGTTTTTGGTTTGGAGTTCAAGCGCATCATGATTAAGAAAGTGCCCATTGATAAAGCTACGTGTTCTGCTGTTGTTTGTAACCAACAAGTATCATTAGAGCCACAGAACAGCTAAGCACTACTTGGATTACTTTTATTTTGGGGAGAAATGTCCTTACATACGAGCCCAAGACACTTTATGTATGTGCTAAGCATGTCAGAGAGGAATGCTTCACATAGCTGCACCTGTAAAGTGAAGGCTCCATTTAATAGAGGGATCATTTCCCTCTATCAATCCAACTGATGCCGTAAGTAAAACATTATACCAAACTAACTAGAAAAGTTGATCTGGCATTGTGGTTTGTGTTTTGTTTGTTACTTCAGTTTTAGTTATGAATAACGTTGTTTAAACTGTTGCATCTGTGCCTTTTTGTATTCATTATGCAATTGATAATTGCCCCATTTGTGTGACCATTTTAATATCATCCACATAAAGGTGCTATAAGGTTAACTAGCTGCTTCTATCACACCAGGATGCTGCTATGCCTGTTTACAATCAACTTGTGGTACAACATAAGGGTCAGTGACACCAATATCACTAATTTTTCTTTCATATCATTCACGTTCCGTACTGCTTAAATGTTTGGTAAATTCAGAAACGTGTTGATTATCCATTTTCTTGCCTAATGTTTACTTGATAGTACGGGTTTCTTTCCAGACAATATGGCGCTGATCGCTAAAAAGTCACATGACTGGAACCCCTCTATAGGATCTAACATTACATTTATTATACACCATACATGTTTTAGTATTTTATAAAAGCATCATATTTGTTCTTTAATAGGGCTGTCAATTAGTGTTACCACCAGACCCTCAAATCCCCCTCTGTCTCCCCCCTTTCCTTTAGACCTGTGACAGACCAGCGTTCCCAGCTTGTTAAATCTGGCCTTGTATCTAACCTGTGCATTGTGCTGTCCAAAACCAGAGGGTTCCCCAAATAGCACAGACGACGGGCCTGTCCAGCTTAACCCCAGGCTTTAGTCTAATCCTGTCAGAGTTAGCTTCTGCTGATTACGCCCTCCAACACAAGACTTAGCTCCATTGAGCTAAGTGTCAGAGTAGAGAAGAAGGTAATAGGATTGTAAAGTCAGAAGATGCTGCCGTGTTTAGTGAGTTGAAATCAGAAGCACAAACATAGAAAGCACTCTTTTAGAGGTGTAATAATAGAGAAGAGCTGGTTAGATTGGGCTAAAAAAGGCCAATGGTCACAGGAGTAAACTAGAAAATAGACTTAGGCTTATGGACTGGTTATGTGGGAATTTACTTTTCATTTACAATACAGACTTTTAATCATTGCCAGTAAAGGACTAACTGTAGACTTAACAATTAAAAAGAGCTACACATATCAGTACATTGGTGAGAATACATAGAGATTGTTATGTTTTATAAGAACGCACAATATCAGCGCCAATACTGAAAAATTAGCTGGATCATAATATAAATTGATGTAATAAGACTAAGACTATTTATATAAAGCTCCTCTGTTGTTACTAGGGGTAAATAACAGCTAAATACACATTTGGATCATTTTTGTCTTGTTTTATTTTTGTTTAAAAGGAAATGCATGTTTTATATTTTCTGTATCTGCACTAGTATATCGGGCATTGGCAGATACTTAATGCTATAGTGTCTAAAGTCTACAAAATGCATCTGGTCAGAGCATTTCTTACTGGAAATTGGGTTTATTGAGTTTAACTTGATAATGTGATGGCGATTAAAGATGGAGAAAGGTCTATACAAAACAACCTAATAAAGAGTGTACCATGTTAAACCCCAATGTTTTTGGGTTATTTTGTCAGTATGTGTCCCAGGTGTCTCGCTCACAATCTCGCTCATAACCAGGTGACCTCTGACTAATAGAGGCGCACACTACCTGTCAATCAAACAGAGAAGACCACTATGAGAAGACACGTGCAGGGGTCTAGTCAGGACATATGTTTGTTTTAGTTGCTTCATGTGTTATCCTATTAGGAGAGTCATATATCCAACATTTCATTCCTAACTAAAATCCTGAAGTTGAATGCATCATCTGCACAACATCTCCACAACAAGCCATTAAAATCAAGTGGTTTGTATAGACAGACATACTGTATTAAAATAGGTTCAACCCAATTTACATATATAGGTCATATTTCAACCTGAATACACAAGGACTTGAGCTTTGGAAAATGTATCACTCAATATGTTACAACATGTGACATAGGACGGGACACTCCCTTTGCACTAACTAATCATTATTAGTCATTAATAGTCCCTAGTGATTGTAGCAAGTACAACACACTCTTATTCAAAACAGTCATTGAGTCAGTGATGGGAAGAATACTTTGGAAATACAAAATACTGAATACCTGCTAATGTACTTTGTAACATATTCTGATACATGGGCCAATCAGAGTACTGTATTCTGAATATTTTTACATTGAGTCACATTGAAATTATAGTGTAAAACTCGACATAGGAAATGCATAACAAACCTATGTCCTATCACTAGTTATAGAATTTAAAATCATTCTGAATACCACCAAATTAAAAGTAACTGTATCAGAATACAGTTACACAGAATTGATATTCAGAATACATCTTTTTATTATACATATACATATTATTATTCAGTTAGTTCCCAATGCTGCTATGGAATAAAGTAAAAAATAAAAGCATAACAGTTTCGCATAAACCCTCAAAATACTGTAGTGCAGTGGGTTTTATAATACAGATAATAACTACCAATCAACTGTGGGTCATTCATTATTTCCGATGGCAGCTGGAGCCCAAATAACATGATGGTCACTTTACCATTTAATTTCAAAGCAGCTCATAATGTGGTCTGCAAATGTGCAAATGTGTCAGATGAGTTCAAATTATTCAGTGTCTACTCTTGATTGCATGTGTCCAGAGAAAAAAACTCTGTCATTATGTCATTAGATTTCACATTTACATTGTCATTACATAAAAGTACGTTTTTCAATTAATGGCAGAAGTAAATGAATGATAGGAGAGACTGTGGAATGGAGAGGGCACTATTTCTGGAGTGAAAAGACTCATAATGATGCCACAGTTCCATGAGTCCTCACAAAAAAGAGCAGTGGGACATCTCCTCGTGCAGAAGAGTGCTAATTATTTTAATTAGCCCCTGCTTAAATGTGAATATAGAACAGCTCTATGTCTGGTGAGGCTTTGGTGAATGCTTGTGTTGCCACTTGGAAACAACGCATTTCCATGTCCTCAAGGAAAAAATGTGCACAAAAAGAACACAGTTTCAGTTTAACATGACACATAAACACAATTATACAATAAAATCACCTATATGACATTTTGCATTGACTAAAACACAGTAAATAAGCTGTATTTTGAGATATTGTTCAATTATCAGAGAAAAAAATAACATTTCAGAAAACCAGACAAGATTTTTCCAATTAAATAAGCTTCAGGGTCTGATTTGTTATTCATTTTATTTTGTGCACAATGTTTTTATTTGAGTGGCTTGTTGAATGGAATATTAATAAGACCTCCAAGTTTTTAAAGGTGCAATACTCAAGTTTTCTAGTGGAGGGTTTTGCCACCTGCTTGTCTCCTAAAAAATATGTTGTTTCTTTTTTGCCTAGAATGTTCCACGTTATGACGTTTTTCATTAGAGGTGTTTCTGTTGCTCAAAAATACATAATTAATTCCTTCTGTGAATAGGAGCAACTCTCCACAAATCTGAATTGTAAATTGAAATTGAAATGTTACGCAGTACACCTTTAAGAATAAAAATAAAGGATAGCATTAAACTATAATTGTTACATTGTTCTATAACTAATACATTATTCTCCATTACATTCATAGTTTAAAGTGTCAAACATCTTTACAGTAAGTTCAGTCTTGTACACACACGTCATAATAGCTTCATCTGATTATGTCTTGGCTCTCAAATATCCCAAAGAGCAAGATGGGTGTGTGCTCTAAGTGGAAATCCAGACGGAGCAGCCAAGAGAAACCTAGAATTATTTTCCCACTTAGTTGCCAAGGAAACCACCTGTGGTGTCCTCATTGGAGAAGGTCAGAGGTCGCGTGTGACGTCCAGGAAATGGCTGTCGAGATTTGGGCATTACCATTTAAGCTCAAGTCGTTCTGACACAAATCAAGTGGGCGCAGGGTGGCACCTATAGGAGATTTTATGCTTTTTGTCAGATGTGTTCACCCCACCCAGCATGACCTCATCCTCAGACTGCACTGGTCATACTTTAGGTCTCAAATAATAAAACCACACAATTTAAATGGTGGGGCACAAGCTGGAATTACTATGTGTCTTCTTTAATTTTCCTATCTGGGTTTGCCACAGTGACTTTATGGTTTGGTAAAGGTTTTAACTGGATTCTCGTTCAGTAACCGGACACATTAGAGTGTAAATCTCCTATCATATTTAGCTGAACATGTTTCTTAGGTCAATTTTGAGTCCTAATTTTTCATGAATGGCCGTTGTTATGACATTGCTGTTCCCAAATGTTGTGGAGCAAATAAAAAATATTCAAGTTTTAAAATGTCATAAAATGTTCAAGTAAAGGTTCTTATCTTCTTTTGCAAGTTACCAGGTTGCCAAACTACAAGTGCAGGATGGAGCTGGAAATTTGAGGACTGATTTTTATTTAAAGGTCACTCCATTACAGTCACCATGCCAGTTGCATCTTATGTGTGTTCACGGTGTTGCTCATATATGTAATTAAGAGCAAGATGACTTCCTGATTGTGGAAGCAGACAGTGGCACATATCCACAACATGAGCAAAAGGAAATGCTTGGCTGTAAACTACACAACGGGGAATGGGTTTTACAGTTGATGTGAACTTGTGTGAACTGTACACCACAAAAAGGACCAAAAAGGATCCTGAAGCTGAAATGTATACTGTATTGTAATAGATAGGCCTTTGCTGTTTTAAGCAGGTGGAAAGTGGCTATTCTCAGTGTGTTCATTCATCTTACCGCACTTAAAAAGACATTTATTCCACGTTACAGAATTGATACTTTGCCATTTTTATCCACTCGTGCTTGTGGTCTGTGTGCACGTTTCTAAAGACTGTATAGGATGTCCTGTGGTTACACATTGAAAGAGTTTTAAAGGAAATACACTGGGGTTTTGAGAAGTATAAATCATGCAACATGATATAAGGAGAACTAATGGAGAAGTCTTGCTCAGGTGTCAAAACAAAAAATGTGAGGGGATTAGAAAGGAAGAAGGAAGGAAGCATCTATACTGAGGGAATTACAAGTGAAGCACTGATACGATACTGGTATTAAATATCAGCGCTGATATGCAAAATCTGCTGGATTGGATATTGGTTTCCAAATATGATATCCTGGTTGGACATATAAATGGATGTAATAAGATTATTTACTGATAATAGTTGGCCCAGAAGGTCTGAATGTCTGAATTTCTATTTACACAAAGCTGTTCTGTAGATGCCTCAAAATATAAATAGCAGCTACATAAGACATTTAGTTAAAAATGGCTTATTTTATTTTTGTTTCAAGGAAATATCTTTTCAGTCTCTACAGTGATAATGGCAGCTCCTTAAAGCTATAATATTGGAAGCAGTATTGGACCTGAAAATGCTGGATTGATGCATCCCTCATTACAATACAACCAATATTGATAGATTTATCACAATACGTGGTTTATAAAATTTTGCAATTAAATAAGAACTTAAGCCATTACATGTCTCTAAGAAGAAATCTGTAAAGGTAATATATTATTAGAACATTTTCTCTGAATCATAATTATAAAATGCAATAAAAGTGTCCATGGAATTATGAAATAAAATATGTGTGTTAACTTGGTTATTTATGTGGAAAGTTTTTATACTAGACCGACAGTGATTCAAGTATGGGTGAGTAAAAGCTTTGGTACGTGCAAGACCATGATCCAAACACAAACTGAACACAATAAACAGTCTGATTTTAGCCAGTGGCACAGCTCTCGGAAACAGGAAGAAAAGACCTGATTTTTCCATAACCACTGAAAAAGTTTATCAGTAAAACAAAGCCAGTGAGCCGGTCATCAGACAATCATCAGACAGCATTACGAGGCATGGACATAATTGTTTTAATGAGAACATTAACTATGGAGAGTCAATGCCTCAGGTTATCTTGAGGTTAATCTTTACTCTGTCAGCTTATAGGATAAAGCCTTATGATCCACTATTCTTTATAAATCCAATGAAAAGATTATGAAAGCAGAGATTAACGACTTCACTGATGAGTTACGAAATGACTCCCATTGAAGTGGTGAGCTTTATTTTTCACATTTTTCACATTATATTCTGACATATGCTGCAACTATGTGTTTTAGGCAGGGCATATACACACACACTTGTAATGTAAGCATCTAAACGCTCCCTCTCCTCCTTTTGTTCAATAATTCTTGTAATTACGGTAATCATTTGTCCCCAGTTATCTCTTGTTCATGGAGGATATTGATTTTGGGGACATCTGTCAATCACACATTTAAAGCCACATCCTTGGTATTTTCTCTGCACCTCTGAGAGATTTTCACCTTTTCATTGATCAAAAATGAAAAACATGCATTCTGTGCGTGATTACCTCTCCACAAATCTGACCTGCGACTGCCAATTGACTTCATATTTAATACAATACTGTGCAAGAATCCACGCGGAGAAAACACATTTCCATTCAGAAGAGGTGGTCCCTCAATCAGAAACGCTGCATTCAAACTAAATAAAACTTTTAGGTAGAATTTAAGTGATCATATAGACAGACTTTCCCTTTAACTTAATAAACTTTAATCTTAAATTAACAATCTCCTATAAAAGAATATGGCCGTACAATTACCTGTGGTTCCACGTACTTGAGAATCTAGAGGAAGTGATGTTAACCAATGGGGCGCGTTTGCATCTGAGCCAAACAGGGAGTGACTTTGTTCATTTATTCATCACCATCATCATAATGTTAATGCTAAGAGGTGTCGTGTCTGCAAAGAGCTCTAATCCCACTGCTATTACCGCGGGAGTGCAATGCAGACACACATTACATATTTCATGACACAAATGTAACATGAAAAACATCAAACTTCATTTTGTCGTGTTGTTTCATTATACTACATACAATACTAGATTCTATTTTTTTGATCTACAGTCGTTCTGCTCTATTTCCTCCCGTATTGTTGTTATTGTAACGAGATGATTCATGTATGATTCATTCGTGGTGGTTGTGCGCTCTCAAAAGCACCTGGTTGTCTTCAGTGTTCCTGTCTCAGTATGGGATTTAGTGTCATTACAGACCCTCCTTTTCCGCACTAACACTAGGTTCTGTGAAGCTGAACTAATGCAATGACAAAGGGAAGCCAGACACAAAAACACAGCAGGCAAAAGGAAATACTGGTATGTAAATGATAATGAAACAAATTGACTCAAGTGCATTTGAGACGATGAAAAATATACAGCTATTTTGGTTTATGCTATGGAGAGAATAGTTTATCTTACTTATTTTGTGTGTTTCTCAAAGTGTGGAGGTGATACAGAGTCTTCTCCAGTTCAAATATTTGCAAAATTTAGACTGAGATGTAGTTTTATCCTTTGCTTCTATTTCTAAAACTGCTTTTTCGATTTTTTTTTTACTGACAGAACAATATTACATAACACACAAGAATCAGAAATCTGTATTTTGTCACAGTCACATGCTGACCCTTCAAACAAACCTTTGATAAGATGACTGCAGCCAAAGTAACCTTTACGCAAAAGATTTCCCATTATATTTGGAGTTTTTAATCAAACAGAACCTGCCCTAACCCAAACCTTGCTGCATGCTCCAATCTCTATGTGATAATATTTTGTACGGCACACAAAAAACAACATGAAGCAGTGTGCAAGATTACTACTGGACTATTGGATTCACACATGCAGTGAAATACAAAAGGCTGCTAATGGGGCCGCTCTGTGTAAATAAACAGAAGCATTTGCATAACAGCTTTACAATAGCATAATTTGTCATTGCTGCGTTTTCCACTTGCCCCGATGCCCCACAGGAAAAAAAAAACATGTGTGCCATTTAAAGATGGAGAGTGTTATTAAAATGTGTTATAAATGAGATGTCTGGGATTCTCTAAAGGTTATAAGTTTGATAAATAAAGTAATCTTGCTTTTAACAGAAACACATGTGAATCTAGAGTACACAATAATAATAAGAACGCACAAAATAAGAAAGATGTAACATTTCATTTCAAGTACCAAATATAATATTTCTCATTTTCTCATTGGCATAGCTAATTTGTTGCTTTAAACTAAATCCTATGGATATCAAAAAGGGACAAGAGTTACTTTTGCTTTCTCATGCTGCTTTTTTAATGTAAAGTAATTAAAAATTGTGTAACTTCTTCATAAGGCAGTAATAAGACAAGACATCTTTTCATGGAAACAAACAATAGGATCAATTAAAATCGTTGGATGTGTTATACATTATTTTATTCATTTGGCTGTTATGATTTTTTTTTGCTTCTTTTTGATTTGCTATTGTCTTTTCTGTATGTCTTATTTCTGTCAGATGTAGATGCTTTCCCCCAAATATAAAGGAAAAACGTATATTAAAAAAAGAAAGTAGAACCAAGAAAGTAGAATTTTGTTTTTATCAATGCT
This sequence comes from Scartelaos histophorus, assembly GCA_000787155.1. Classification (NCBI taxonomy): domain Eukaryota; kingdom Metazoa; phylum Chordata; class Actinopteri; order Gobiiformes; family Gobiidae; genus Scartelaos; species Scartelaos histophorus. Next base: position 57,582 of record KN489467.1, read on the forward strand.
CATGTACAGTTTGTATCTTTAAAGTGTCTTGAAATAACTAAACTAATCTGCTTATTCTGAAATTTCACACTTGCAACTGGTTAAATTCAGCAGTCACTCCCACAGAGCATTAAGGAAGCTCATCAGGATGTGTATGCTGGGTTTTGCAGTGAATTTATGAGAAATTTCCACAGTTTGATTTTGATCACTACAATGCCCATCCCTAGTTGGCTTCAAGGCAGGTTTGGCAGCACTACTTTAATATGAGTAACTTTGAGAATACTTTCTTGTGGTACCATTACTTTTAACATCTCAGAAACAGCTATGGCTTTATGAATGGTGAGGAGCAAGGCAGATGCAGGAGCTGCGTTTGTCTCTAAAGGACGTCCAGAGAAAGATTAAAGCTCTAATCCTGTTAGGACCCTTATTCCAGGAACCACCTCTGTACCTGCTCCTCTGTGGGCGAGAAAGAAGTCCTCCCTGGTGGCATGCCATACTACACACCCATTTGCCCTAATGATTATTACATTAAAGTCTAAGCGTGTCTATTATGGCATGAGATTATTGCGCTGATTGCAAGTTAAGGCATCATAAAATAATTTGTATTCGTTCAAATTCTCAGTTACCTTTTTCTTACATACTTGTATTAATGCATCTGCTCCCACATGTAAAACTGGTCTGCTACAGCGTCTCTCTGTGACCAGTTTCAGCCAAAATCCAATAGTGCTTATCAGATCAAAGAACAAAAGAGCCCAAATCAGTGACTATTGCATGACTAAGAATTCAATATTTGTTTTTGTTGGGCAAATGTTCAGGTTTTCTTTGTGCATGTGTTGACTCTGGTTGCACTTAAGAGGATAAAGGTCATAGGTCAAACAGACCTAACCAGATCAGGTGTGGACCACTTACAGTTCCAGGCCAAAGGGCATCAGGTCAGTTTGCCTTAGGGCTTACAACACTGACATAGAGAATATATCCCAAAAATGAGCTTGAGATACTCCATGTTAATAGATTGCAATGGGCATTTATATTCAGATTTTGCTTTATTGGAGTGCAGACTGAATTGAAATAACTTATTTTTGCTTGATAATGAATATTTGGGGCCTACGAATAATCACAGTTACTGATTAGGGGAATAATGGGTTTAATTATTTAGGAATGTTCAGCTGTATTTAGACAAAATTAAACTAGTACTTACAATGATGTGCTGCTGTAGATCAAGCCTCATCTGTACTCTATAATGTAATCACTACCAGATTGTCACATTGCTTTTGCATCAGGTAAAAATCAGCAAGAAACAAAACACGTGTCGCAAGCCTGACCGAGTGAGATTCGACTTGAAGAAACCCGTTTTTCAGCTCAAGTTAATCTCTCGCGGAGGAATGTGGTCAAATATAGTCACATGTACAGTTTGGGAGCTCTGGATTTGGGGGCGGAGCTCGTGTCATTTGTGTTCTGCGAGGTTGCCATGGCAGCGAGCGTGTACGTAATGCCCGGGACGTCCGCTCGGTCCCTGCAGCCCCGTCTGGCATCACATTCCTGAGCAATAAAGGAGCAGACGAACACGCTCGTTCTCACCGAGTATCATAACAACAATTACAGAGTTTCCTCAAATTCAGCAGTTTACACGCGCCTGTTGCAACTGGACGCACCTATTGGCCACGGTTAGCAACAGCTCAGCAAAAAAGCGATGCCGTCAGCTAAAGCATGAAATGTAAACACGCGAGGACAAAAGAAGAGTTAGATTTATGATTAAGCACACACCTGTTTTATGCCCAAGTCTGACCGAAAATGAAATGTTTGAGTGGTCGTGCACCTGAATGGGCTTGTCCGAGTTGAAGCGAGGGTCACGGGGAGATATCGTAAACTCACGATAACATCATTTCTGAAATTCCCTGGTGCGGGCAAATCAAAACAGCTGTGATAAAGTGACCGGCTGACGCAAATGGACCAAGTCTGAGGCATGAACTCAGCACGATGGGTCACTTCTTAAAATGATTATGCAATGATTAAAAAAGTTTACATTATCGTCACAGGTTTTAAAAATGTTATCCAGGTGTGTTACATATATTATATTGTTAGTTTGTTAGAGAAGAAACACATAGACATTGTTGTTCCCTTGAATGAATGTTGTAGTATGTTCTCTTTGAGTCCTTCATGTTATTCTGCAAATATTTTTGTACTACGCCTCATTTTTGAAGGTTAAAGTAATTGTAAATGTTGTCTTTGCAAGATAACATAAGCAATTCCTTATGTTCCTCCCTTGATTTGACGCTAATTCAAAGCGCGTATGTTATTGCTTCCCAAGTTTAGACACTTCACCCTCATTCCTCTCTCTAGTCACTGTAATATACTTCATTATACTTACTTATGTGCATTGTCCCTATCAAAT
>KN489470.1:0-10904 GCA_000787155.1 Scartelaos histophorus
TATAATATAATATAACATAATATAATAACAGAGAAAAAAAGCTACTATAGATAATAATAAATAATACATTCTAAGTAAGTAACAAAAAAGACAGCAAGAGACAGGTATCAAATAAGGCATTAAGGCATAAAGTCAAAATAAAATAAAATAGAAAAGAAATAATAAAATAGAAAATCACAGCTATACGTATATTTTAATGATTGATTGTATTTAATTGACAGTTTAGTTATCAGTTTTTCTTCCATGTTGCATGTTTTGGGTCGATGGGTGAAACTGAAGTGCCTGGAGGAAACCCGGAGGAAGCTTAAATTAAAACTTATACCAACTTAACAAATCTGAAAGGTCTTAAAGTCACACAAATATCACAACTTCAGCTCAGCACAGAGTAAGCATGGTGCCCTTTGACCTTGTTGTGGCTGCAGAGGTTAAACCACAGCGCTGCCGACACTTGAGCCGCTCCTACACTGTGAACTGACCTGAGGCTGAAGCTGATTAGTTTGTTTACAGAAATCACAGAAGTAGATCGTATTTCCTGCTTTGTGCATGAAGCTTTTCGATCACGAGTCGAGGTCGATAATGAATCATCGGCTTCCGTTGTGTTAACTGTCCAGCTAATGGTGGGTCACAGTTTACCCAAAGAGAAGTAACCGCTCTAATTAAAGCATGTTTATTGAAATTATGAGGGTAATAGTCGTGTTTTTTCAAGTTGTGTCTTTCTTTGTCACTGAGCAGATAATAGGATGCATATTAGTTTTATTTTAATCCCATTATTTTGGATCCACCGAGTGTGATCGAGCTGCAAGATTCATCACATCTGAATTAAAAAGGCAATTTCAATTCATGCAGTAAGCAAAAGACTCCAATTTTTGAAGTACTATTACGAAACAACTAAATATTGTTGTCTTTTGTTGTCTTATTCGGCGTAAAACCTCTTAATCCCATATTTTAGAAGATGTTGTGAAATGTTGTGTTGTTTATGTCTTTTCTTCAGTTATTTCAGTTTATAATCTGAACTTTGAACACAATCCCATTATCAAAACATGAAAAATTTAAAAAAAAAAGCATGAAAGAAAAATTGCAATTAGTTTGACCCTATTGTTCGACCCTGTGTGAACATGGGAAGAGGGTGACAAATCCTGACTTTAAACTGTTATTGTTTTAACAAAGTGGCATTTTTTTTCTCTTCTCATTGTGAAACGGAACCCTTTAGACTCCAGCTGTTAAGACTTCCTCCCTCGGCCAAATCTCAGCGTGGAGTCTCTGGTGGCAGTGTGGTCTATAGGGCAGCTGACACCCTTCCCCTGCTCTTTGAATTACTTTGTGTACCAATTGTGCAATACAAATATACTTGCCTTGCTGGAGCAGTCCCAGCGGAGGAGAGGGCTGCCCGGGGAGGGGCATGGGGCATGGGATGGTGCACTGATACTTTGAAGTCATATCACGCTGGAGTTGTTCTGCATGTACATCTATATATTGTTAAGCGTGATGTCACTTCTTGGTGTATTTTTGGCCTCTTTCCTGTGAGTATTTAGGTTCTAAACACAGGACATGCCACAGTGTTTACCTGCATAAGCCTGCAAAACCACATCTGTGCATCATGGCTCCACTGGCAGCTCCAATGGGACATACGAGCGACGGCGCTGGTTTGGATTATACTTTCATGTCAATTCCTCGAAATCCAAGCTTTAATATCATTCTTTTTAAGAGTTTGGCCTTTTTGGAGGGGTCTAAAATTTGATTTGCAGACTGAAAATCATGGCGTCACACTAGAAGATTTCAAAACTGTTACATAGCATAGCCCTGGTCCCAAACTCCTCTACTCTACAAAGAAAATATCACTGTAGATTCTCACACGAGACTCAGGATCTCAAAGCGTACGCCTACCCCAGTTTGAGAATCACTATGGAACGGCATTACACAGCTGACAGAGCAGGCACAAAGGCAGCCATCATGGTTAGTATTAAGCTAACTGCTACTGAACGTCATGCTTCTACCTTCTCAGAGTTAATTCTTCCATTTTACAGTCTGCTGGATGCCAAGTATGTGCCACTACAAAGTGAAAGTGAAACACTGAAATGAGTTTCTAGTGAAACACTCCAGTTTAATGTGTGGGAGTAAAATACCTCACAATCAAATGTTTCTACTTGATTTGAGACTCAGCAGGACAGAGTTCTTGTGGTTACTTCCTACTCAAGTGTTTAACTTTATACTATTTTCATTGCCGTCTATTAAACAGTTGCTGTCAAATGATGAATAACAATAATTCTTGACAATCAGCGCATCTTAGCAGCTTATTGTGACATAAATTTACCTAAACATTACATCCTTACAATTAAATAAAGCTTATGACAGGAATGCAACCTTGAAATTTATGTTGCAACACACACACACACACATACACACCTCATTTAAAGGCCCATACTGAAGTTGTAATCACTGTCATGACCTCTAGTAAACCAAGTCACATACCTGTAGTGTTTTTGAAAATCAGGCCTCCCCTCTGGCATTTGCAGTATATTTCAACACTCTGTTTTCAGGGTGTTATTTTGTTAATTCATTTATTTCACTGCAGTTTTATCTTACTTCAATAGCATGGCCAGAGGATATTAACCATCTTTATAGCACCAATTAGACTTTTGTTTTTTGTGAATAGCACACTTCAGACAAATCAGATTAAATGCTGCCTTCAGCAATGGAAATCTTCAGTCAAGACTTGACTTGGCCTCGAACAGTAACAGAGACTCTGCTTGGTCGTTAATGTAGTGACGTCTGTCGTCTCATGAATGGCAAATAAATACAGTAAATAGTTTAGTTTTAGTTTGTGACATGCATAGAGGCAGTGATATAACTGTTACCTCGCAATCACGTTATCGTGTTAGCAAAGGACAAAACTTATCTACATAACAGTTATTAATCGATTAATACTTATTAATTAATTAATAATTTAATGACACCCCTATTTTGTTAAATGAATGTTTAAACATTCAGAAAAAGGCTTTCAGGTGTATTAATGCACTACTTCCATTTTTTCCCCCTCAAATTTCATCCTTAATTATGATGTTTACCACAGGTACAATCCAAAGAAATGAAGTAATAAAAATGCCAAAACATGACTTTAATTCTCTGTGCCTGGTCTGAAAACTGCATCCTGTATAATCATCATGTTTATATCATTGGTTCATTTTTGCAACATTTTCATTGCAGTTTGTGCTCTGAAACGTGATAACCAAATACCTCATGTTGGACAAAGCACCACCAAAACAGCAGTGGCTGTTTGTTTTTACCTGTGGATCTTCTGTGGACAGAAGAGCTGCACTTCAAGCCTTTTTAGCTGTAACTTGATCATCCACAACAGAAGTGTAATAGACCTGCTTTTTCCTGGAGGTTAGATTTAAGTGTGCTCTATAGTCATGCCCATACACATCTAGTAGTCTCACCTGAGGGGGGCTACAGGTGCCTATTACTGCCCCCATCTCTCCTGAAGAAGCCCCGCCCCCTTTCTCTCTCTCTTTTTTTTGTTTTTTTTGTTTTGTTTTCTTTTCTAGAGACTCTTAGAGACTTCCTAACTTGAACCATAGTCACTCCTTGCCTAACCATAACCTAAACCCTAACCAAAACCTATTTTAACACATACAAGTACTTTGAATCATGTTGCTTTAATAATACCTACACAATGACCATGACCCCGTCCCACCCCCAGCAGATCAGATTTACTCAGAAGACACCAGTAAACACAGTGGTTTGAGAGGGAGGGGCATCAGTAATTATTGTAGAGGCACAAGTAAGACAGTAATTGCCCTAAAATACTAACAAATGTTAAAGCCCCACTGTGTAACAATCACTTGCCTCCATGTAAACTTTGTTCCTTTGTCTTTGATCTTCTACCATATTGTATAAAAAAGAAAAAAGGAGAATGTTCCAGATGGTTTTAACTTATTTTTATGGAACAGTGCAGGTGACTTGCCACTTCCAGAAAGTTACACAGTGTTGCTTTAACATACACTAATAAAAGAGCATCTAATCTAATACAAACTTTAGGGTGTATGCAGAGCTGTTATGTAAGTTTTATGTGTAAAAGACATTGAAAAGTGCTACTCCAAGCTATTGTGCAAAGTAAACTGTAGATTCTGACCAAGATCCTGCCTCAAACTCCGGGGATGAATAATAATAATCATTTAATAATAGTCTTTATTTATAATGCACTTTTAAATCCAAGTGATGTACACAGCCAAAACAGTACAAAAGCATAAAATAGCACATAGAAAGCTTTCAAAAACAGACAAAGAGGCGGATCAGTTCACACAATAATCAGTTATGAGTGAACACCCACAGCACCTGACATGTCCCATCAGGATTCATTTATTGAACTACATGAACACTAACCACTCTGCCACTGGATGTTTCAGCCTCCTGTTTATATGCAACATTTTAAAGACTTTTGGCTATTCAAAGATATAATATTTTGTTTTGAATTGTTAGTATGAGGCAACGGTGCAAATTTTTCATCACTTTTAAATCCATGAACAGTTCAACATTCAAACCTGCACAGTATACATTAACCATTCCTTTTCACAAATGAACCTTAAGCGTATGAAAGCTTGTTTTTGTCCATATATAGACATATGTTTTCCATATTTGTTGACCTTGTTTAGGCTCTACACAACTGTGACTGTGTCCTTTGAAAAGGAACATTTTCCACTACACTTCACACTTACCCCCTGACTGCAGTGAAACAGCATTTTTCCATCTCTGCAGAGCACCTGGACCAAATCGCTTTTTCTTATTGACTCACACTTGAAGAAAGATTTGATCAGAACATTTGGGGCACATTGAAAACATGTTGTTGATATTTGTTTTATTTCAAATGGATAGCAGTATGCACGTACAATTACATTATAATACTACAAATTAACTGACTGTTGATACACTATTCCACACTATATTACTCATAATTAACTCATTTTGTCCACACATGTTCGGTTACCCTTTATTATTAGGCTAACTACATCTTCGAAATGCTCTGTTCCACCTTGTGATGTCATGAAGCAGCAGTTTAGTCAAGTTAAGAGCTTCCATTTACTCTTTATTTTGTAGAAACTGCTAATTCCAGGGCTGAAATCATCCAAATAATTCAAGTAAAGTTGTATGGCGTTTAAAAACACAGTGGAGCACTTTCTGTATTACCCAATGGCATCACAAGGTGGAACAGAGTGACATCGCCCCACTTTCTGTAACTGCTGCCGTCAGATTTGACATTTTGGTCTTAAAATGTGCATATTAACTCACTCTAGATGATCCTGGTCTTTTTATTTCACTATTTTGTCCATAAATCATTTCCAATATCTAATATGGAACTCAGCTACAAATTTGCCCTGTAACCGCTAGCCTCTGTGAGCTTCATTTGACTGGACAGGGTGACGTCACACTCGCTTAGTCCACTTCTTTAGTCTTTCTTTTACACAGATGGATATCAGTCTGGTCACCACAGCCTCTGGAGCGTCAGAATAATCGTCCAATCAGATTTGTTTATTTCAGTGATGCATGTGAAACGACGGAGCTCATTGGTCGCTCAGCATTTACTAACAAAACCGTATTTCTCTCACCTCAGATGAACAGATTCTGCAGATATATGAGATGTTTTTCAGCCTGTTTTTTGTTCTTTTTTTTGTTAGCAGTCATATTTGTTGATATAGTCCCTGATTGGCTAATCCACCTGTCAATCACACCCATCTGAACTCAGGTAAACCAATGACCAGACTCATATCTTGTAAAAAATTGAAGAAGTGAAGTATTGTGGATCTCATTTTACTCATATTACTATATTCTCAATTTTTAAACTGTTTTTAACTGCTTTTAATGTCAATAGGCCTGTTGCAAAGTGGACCAGCATCATGGCGTGTGAAGGAAAAACACTTATTTAAATGGAGGGTTTGAAAAGCCTCTGTCAAAGGAGAGATGATGGATTTTCCTCTTGGTAAAATGTGCTTCTGTGAGTGACTGTACTCGGGGTCAGGCTCAGTGTTAGGAAAAGTGTATTATGGTAAAAGCTATTTCAGAACCCAAATAGAAACTCGACTTTTAGAGCAGCAATAGTGTGTACTTGTTCTTTCTTAATACAAAATTCAACTGTCACGAAAATGGCTCTGAAAACTATCATTCAAATAGTTATACACATTGTTGTTGAATGAGAGCAAAATGGAAAATGTAATTATATTACACAACCATTACTATTCTGTCTTTCAAGTACATGACAAGCTGTTGCCTTCAGGCTTCAACTGTGTAATAAGAATTAAGGGGTTTTCTGCTGAATACATTTTTACAGTACAAGCCCCATAGTAAAACATACTTTTACTCCATAATGTGATATAGAACAGTTTTTTTTTCTTCTTTTAATTACATTTCAAGTGTAGGCTAGTGGACTAAAACTTAACATTACAACAGTAAAAAACGAAACATTTACACAATAAGAGCATTATTAAAGTGTAAAATATAGGCCAATTATTCAACAGGAGATACATATGGGGTCTGAAAAGTAGAATTTTACTAAAATCAGGTTTTAAAGGTAGTCAGTTTGTAAAATAAAATATTTTGACTCCAGAGGCCATTTTTAGTTTGGTGACGCTGCACTGAGTAAGTTTTTCCTTTTTAAACTATTTCTACCTTTTTGTATTTTTGTAAATGTAAATATAAAAGTTGGGAGTATGTATAAAAGCACATTGTTTTAACTGAGGCTTAATAAGACTAAATCCTTTGCCTTCCTCAGGTCCCTCCATGTTGTGATACCGTCTCATAAACTCGTTTTTTACAGATTAAATATAATCTAATGCTGGGCAGCTCTATACTGAATATCAATACTGCCTGAGGTCGTATTTTGCAAAAATATCAATACTTTAAAATTGCTTTTTTAAATCACAACATTGCTATTCTGCACCTATATATTTTTGTTTTAATCAGTTCCAGGTCAAACTCATTATAATAAAGTATCTCTGTTGAAATCAGTATCAGATGAATATCGCTGTACTTTCCATAAAATTACTTTCAGATCTAAAGACATATCACTGGTACAATCCATCAATACATTTTACATCTGCCTCTCCAAATAAACCCTTGCTTAGTTACTGGGAATTATTTTAAGACACGGGCTCCATCTGCCAATAGTTTATTAGCTGCAAAGGCAACGGGACCAGGAGGAGGGGACTTGGTTTTCCTTTAAAGCCGGACCAAAACATGCAAAGCTCAAACGCAGACAGGCAGGCATCCCCTCTCAGGCATTTCTGTGGCTCTTTAGTGGTCAGCTTAGACGCACACGCAGCCATTTGGAAATTTAAAAGTCTTCATTAACACCGATGATTCAGCCCCTTTAAAAAGTATAGCACTATCCTCTCGAGTTTGCCTCTGCAGTGGAAAAAGGTGGTGACCCCACTATGTGCAAACAGCTCATTTCTTTCCCCGGATGCAGCCAGGAGCCATAGTTTTATTTATATGAACATTAGACCCTATTGCCGTCATTGCTCCTCAAGAGGATTAGTCACAAATAATGAAAATCAGCAGAAGTAAACAGAGCTCCGAGGGATGGAGAGTGGATTGAATTGGATGGTAAAAAATGGGTCAGGTGGTATGAAAAATTCCCTTGCCTTTAAAGGGCCTGTATTGCTTTATTTTCTGTTTTAATGTTGTTTGTTTCCTCATCACAAACACACCTGGAGTTGTGTTTTGTCTCATTCACACTTGTTTAACTCACAAATCCTGCATATTTATTAGTTCTTCTCTCAAACAGAAAACAGTCTGCTCCACCTTGTGATGTCATATGGCAATACAGGAAGTTCTCCACTGTGTTTTTAAACTCCATACGCTCTCACTAGAATAATATAGATAAATTCAGACTTGTAATTATTAATCTTTACTGAAATAAAGATCACAAGGTGGAACAGAGCATTTGGAGCTTTGGAGATGTAGATGAAATCCACTCAAACATGTCTGAATGAAACGAAACACCACTCCAGGTATGTTTTTGATGAGGTAACAACATTATAACATGGCTTAAAGCTCACAAGACGTAATTTGTTTGGTTAGGACCGCGCTGTGAATGAGCTTAACGACATATGTAAACACTGTGAAAAGCTACTGAAGTTGTGCGATCAAGCTACTCCCACAATCTATCTTACACATGAATGGAAAGTTCACAAGACCTATGACCAGAGTTTTAGTTTTTTTCTTACTTACTTTTGAATTAACTGGCTTAGTTTGGTTTCTGCCTGTTCTTATTGTGCTGCATGATGTGAAATGCCACAGGTCGATGCATCAACGTGGCATATTTGCTCAAAGGTCGTATATTATTGAGAATTTTGTGAGATTAAAGCCTCGTTAGAATGTCGTTACCTCCTCAAAAACATAGTGGTGTCATGAAGTGGTAGTTTTGAAGATAACAGCTACATTTACCTTTTGTTCAAATGAGATTGGCAATTCTGGGGCGGAAATGATCCAATGATGTGAAGGTGTATGGAGTTTAAAAACACAGTGGAGCACTTCCTGTATTACTACATAACATCATAAGTTGGAACAGAGCTTTTTTTTTTTGCTTTTAAGAGAAGAAGTCAGACTAAATATGCAGGATTTGTGAGTTAAATGTGTGTGAATGAAACAAAACACAACTCCGGGTCTGTTTGGGATGAAAAAACAACATTATAACATAGAAAAGAAAATAATGTAATATAGGAAATTTAACATACTGCATGGAACTGTATTAAATTTTACTTAATCATACTTTATCAGTGCCTGGTCTCGTCTGATCTGTGATGAATGTTCAGTAGGAGAACGATGGGAAGGTGCCACTGCATACAACAGGCTCTAGTGTTCATACTGTTTGAGTATGATTACAGTGCATGGTGGTCGGAGGTGGCAGCCACACTTCCATCACTCTTACTGTGGCAGTTGTGGCTACAGTAACTTACCACCACCGAGTTTGGAGTAACTGGCACCATAAGACTAATGCAGTATTATTTATGGTCTCCAAGCGTTAACCTTATTCCCACTTTGCAAACAGTTTGTATAATCCATCACATTGCACCTCCTCTGTCACAAACATCACCGTCAGGGAAAGTCCCACTAACTGTTTTTACGCTCTCGTGTTTAAAGCCTAAAGTAAACAAGTGTGTGGCTCAATAGGGTTTAATTAAGAAGGCATCTCCTAATCCTTTAATGACATGGTGGAGAGCTCACTGTAAATGTAGGGCCTCAGTCTAGTGTTTCTAAAGCTGAAGGCGTTTGGGTTTGGTGCATTTGAAGGTTTCAGGTTGTTAATACAGTGTAAACAAAACTAACTGGTAGTTATTTTGGCTCAGAGTTAGTGAGTTAAAACTAAAGATTCAACCGCAAATCGACTACTGAAAGAGAACTTGATTATCCTCAAATTCAAATCTTCTTATCTTCTTTTATTCTCTGGCTTTTAACACCGTGTGAGTTGTGTGGTAATTTATTTATTTATTTTTGATTTATTAATTTATTATTTATTTATTTATTTTATTCATGTATTTTATTTTATTTTTTTATTATTTATTACTATCCTTTGGTTTTGAGTGTTTATTTTTTCATATTATTATCGTTGCTTTTAGTTTGTATTTGTGCAGCACTTTAGAAGCTGTTTATGAAATGTAATATATATATAAAGTGGACTGGATTGACTGGAAATTAAAAGTTTAGATCCAGTCTATGGAAAAAAAAAAAAAAAATCCAAATTGCCAAGTTTGCTTAGTCGATTTATGGTCAACAGATTTATTGAACAAGATAGGATTTGGATTTGGATCAACTCAAATTCACTGGCGTTAACATGTATTATATGTTTAGTGGTTTTGTGAAAGATTTAACAGTATCATAGATTATGAATTACATCTTAAATAGCTGTCAGTTGCAAGTTTAATTTCAGGTATGTTGCACTGGGCTGAAGGTTGGCGGTTTGAATCCCACACTCGACATAAACATCATAGGGCGTAGACTGTGTAAAAGAAGTGGACTAAGCGAGCGTGACGTGACCCACAGCGCCGCTTAAATCAAACTTGTGATGCTAACGGTTACAGGAGCGAATTGGGAGCCACTGGGAGTTCTGAATAGGATTTTTTTGAGGGACAAAATGGCAAAAAAAAAAATCAGGATCATGTAGAGCGGGTTAATACGAACATTTTAAAACCAAAATGACGAGGCAACAGCTGGAGGTACAGAGAGAAGAGCGACAAAGATCCTAATGTAAGTCAAATGGAGCCAGAAGAGCCTCCTGGAGCACTTCCTGTTTGGCACGCGGCGACTAGCGCGTTAGCTATGTCCATTCATATATATACGGTCTTTGGGTCAGGTGCACTGGCCCACAGGTTGGCGATGCGATTCCAGCTCCTACAGATGAATGCTGTCGTTGTGTCCATGGGCAAACACACTTGACTGTATGAACTTGTAAAGGGCAACAAAAAAATGTAATTCTTTAACAGTGTGTTTTATAATAATGAAAAATTAGCACCATCACCATATAGAATTTAAATATTACAAGTTTGCAGATAAATAACAGTTTTTTTGGATGGTTAAAAGTGCTCAAGTTACTTCAAATGAGCAATCCATCACACTGACTTTAAATACCAGGTAACAGCGTTGGAAATCTCGTCTGTACCTTAAAACTATATATTAAACGTGGATCTATTCACAATGTATTTGAACAGGGCCTGGCCACATAGTTAAATTGGTATTTTCAGTGATCCACCTTTTCCTGCAGCTGTGGCTTAAACCTAAAGTCTTTAATTAAATCTACACAATAAATAACGCTGAGGTAACATGAATCCCACTTGGACCTGCCTCACTGCCCACCTGAAGTTTAACAGCCCCCCTCCTCTTTCTTCTTCTCTCCCTATTAAAGCGGCGCTCCT
>JACN01091191.1:0-12020 GCA_000787155.1 Scartelaos histophorus
CTGCCAAACCACATACTACGGACCATATGGGAATGCTGGGAAATCATACGAGGGCGCGCTGGGGCTCTGGCACGGAGTCTGAATCGAGACGGACGAGCCAGAACGGATGTAGGGGTGTCTCAGAGCGGGCGCATCACTGAAGTCTGCCAAGGAATACGCAGGAATACTACGAGCTGGACTTCCCTGCGCTAAATGAAATGCACCGATATTTTTATGCATTTTTTATCACTTCATAAAGCGAGTAAAAGTGGCTGAGGACTGTGGACCTAATTTCCAGAGCATCCTAATTATTCACGGTTACATTTCACAACTCTCAGAGACAAGAGCGGAGTTTGCATTTGTAGAAAAGCTACTGGCAACTAGCTACTTCCTGTTTCTCGGACAATAAAATGGTTCACACTTGTATGTCATTGACCCATAAGCATCTGTTCCAGACGGTCTGCATCTAAAGATTTTCAACAGGCAAATTTTAAAATGTAGTTTCTATTGAACTTTTTCAAATATTTACAATGTCAGGTGCATAAATCTATGTTTGAAATTTTTATTAACCATTTTTTGTGTTTTATTTATGTACATGAGCAGGCAACGGCAAGGCAATATTTTGGTTTCACGCGACAAGACAAAAATGTTGACCCCGCATAATAATCTTTCGTTCTACCTAAAGATTTCTAACACATACCAAGTAAATTAAAATGATGCATCATATTCTCCTTTTTTCTCTCACAATCTCAATACAATTTTAGGTCAAGAACAAATAATTCTTACAGTCTTAGCAGTAGAGACGCAAACTGACATTTCTACCCTGAAAATTCCAATTTTTTATTTTTTTTTGTGGTTATGAAAAGTACATAAGATAGTGAAAAATTTGCCAGATCAGGTACTGGTTCCATGATATCGATTCAGTCGATATCCTAGTTGGGCCTTTAATACATTTACTTACAGGATAATTTTGGCTTTGGACGTCTGAAATTATATTTATACAAAGCTTTTCAGAAGTTATTTGAAGGATAAATAAGAGTTACATAACACAACTGATAAGTTAACTCTGTTTTTTTAAGGGAAAAAGTGCCATTTTCCTTCCTTACACTGGTATCATTTAGTATCGGCAGACAATTAAAGCCATAGTATCGGTATCGGAAATGAAAAAGCCAGATAGGTGCATCTCTAATTAAGACCCTAGCACCGTGACATACCACTCCACAAACCCTCTCAGCTCACATGACAAACCCCAACAACATTCCCCCTCGTTTTTCCGTCTTCATTTGTGCCGAGACCCCCCCCCGCCCTTCTTCTTCTTCTTCTTCCCCTCCTCCTCCTCTTCCTCCTCCTCCTCCTCGTCTTCTTCTCCTGCCCAGGCTCCGTACATGGCCTCTGTTTGGGAGGTTAATGACTGTTTGCTCCTCACAACCTTCACACTTGATTAGCCCCAGCGAGCGCTCGCCCAGACCCCCGAGCCCCGTTGTCTGTCTGTGTCTCTGCCCCAGCGATGATCACGAAACCACTTCAGAACCAATGCTAATGGAGAGGCTAAAGGGGCTGCATGCTAAATATTGTTATCGTTCTATCGCTTTTTTTGCTTTGTAATAAACTGCATTGATTTTTTACATTTTGTTCTTTGTAAAATAGTGATTGAAAACAACTATATGGGGCTGTATCTATTTAAATTTATTAATTTTATTTGCTTTTTTCATGTTTTAACGGTCCTATATTATGCAAAACTGACTCCTGTGGGCCTTTAGTCATATTGGACAGTTGTCGCCTCATGAAAAACATACCTGAAGTTGTGTTGTGTTTGTGTAATCCCGCATTATCAGTCTCCAAACCTTAAATTAAAATGCTTTGTCCCACCTTGTGATGTCATGAAGCGGTAATTTTCAAGTTATCTGCTACGTTTTACCTTTTTGTCAAGTAGAAATCGGAAATTCGTTGAAATGAAATAATCTAAATGATTCTAGTGAAGGTGTTTGGCGTTTAAAACACAGTGGAGCACTTCCTGTATGACCACATGACATCACAAGGTGGAATGTGAAGTGTTTTTAATGTGAGAGCCTAAATATGCAGGATTTGAGTGTTAAAAAATGTGTGAACGAAACAAAAATCCAGCTATGTTTGTGACGAGGAAACAACATTATAGCAAAAGTATCTTTAAGAATCGAAAAAAAACAAAAACAAACCCATAAAACCAAAACATTTACAGGTTTTGGGTTCAATTTAAAGCGCTGAAAGGGCTTTTGTGAGAATGGACTGGGCCTGTTTCATTAAACGTTACAAATAAATGCAGTGTTGTTGATGGAAAACTAGCAATAAATGAGTAAGTAAAGTAAAAGTAAAAAGGGAATAATTGCGTAATATGTCTGCAAGAGAAAGTGAACCAACAAAGCCAAACGAACGCTGATAGATTAGTGTGTGTGGAACCAGAGACAAGGCTAATGCAGGTTTAGGTGCAGGTGCTGGGGTATGGATTACCAAAAAGCTCTTAATGGTAAACAGTTCATTTAGTTTGAGCACTTCTCACTGTTTACTTCCTGGAATCAATGGCCAATTTCCAACTAAGCTAAGGCGGTATGACGGGAGAGAAGTAAGTAAGAAGTAAGAACACAAAGCATCTGGCTGCATTTGGTCCAAGTGCAGAACGTTAATGCTTTTTAATATTCATTTTTAAGATCTATGGATCCTTGTCAAAGCTGTAGAAAGTTGGGAGCTTAAGCTAAATGTATAGATTGCAGGAAATGTCGTGGCTAAAATGCAATTTGTATAGATCCCAAGTGTGTTTTTATTACTGCTGCCAACTTCAGAACAACATGTGCTCATTTAAACTTTGTGACTGAGCAGTGTATACATCTTAAAATATTTATAAAGCTCCACTGGTGCGCAAAAAAGGGCAGCTTGCAACAGTTTTTCTAGGTTAACTCAACACAGTCCATCTTTGCCACTAAATTTAAAGCAGGATAGACTTTCCAGAGCTTATAGTTCTTTGATTTTCTCATTTACTCTCCCCGTAAGTTGTGTCTGGAGTCATTCCGGCATATTTGAGTAATGTTTAATTGCTTATTTTCGAGACGCCATATTCCCAATCAAGCCCCGTTTTCGCCGACAAAGGGCCAATTCTCTCCACTTACTTCAGTTTTATTTTCTTAATCAGCGACTGGATTTGGTGGCGTAGTCATTTTGGCACAAATGAAAAAAAAAAAAAAAGAGGCTGTCCTCGCTACTGTGATCTGCAGCTATCCATCAGAGGTTCAGGCTCTTTGTTGTGATTACACTTACAGGAATTCAGCGGACTTGTTTCTTTAATCGTAAGTGTTTTTAGATGACTTTTAGATGACAAAACAGGCAAATTATAACATTGTGATCCACGGGTGCCATAGAATTTGACTAAGCAGCAGGCTCAAGCACAATATTTCTTTCAATTTCTTTAATGTGATGGGGAATTTTGGGCATAGGACCTCATTTCCTACTGAGCCAGAGTGTTGTAGACGTGTGAAGACACTTTTAAAAAATTCCATCCACTCCTTGTATTTGCAGATGTCCAAGGCTAGGCTAGCGCATGTCAAGAGCTATAGTTAGCAAGTCACTAAAAGAGTCTTAACCTCTCCACTCCACTGTCGACGTGAATGTCTGTGTCGATAGAATATGAAATAAAACTAACCTCGCGTCCCATGAATCGTCGCATGTTGAGGGACTATTTTCTCAGCAGCAGCGGTGATATCAGTCCGCCACTATCAGGAAGTACAACTGGCTGCTGCTCCGACATACATCCATACAACGCTTGGCTGGTTTTACGTCTAAAATTATTCTATCGACACAGACATTTACATTAAAAGTCTGACGTTATAACTGTTTTTAAGACCGTTTTAGTGGCAGGCTAACAAAACCCATTGACATGCGCTAGCCAAGCACCAGCGACCTCTGCAGATACAAGGACTAAATGGAATATTTAATAAGTGTCTCCGCACGTCTACAACACTCTGGCTCACAAGTAAATGAGGTCCTATGTCAAAAATTGAGGATTGTCCCTTTAACCTGAGTTCAGTTGTGTCATTTGGCAAGACTAATCACTTTTATAAGAACAGCTTTACGTTTATGGGCTGGTGTGCAAATGTGTAGACCAACGGCAGCTTTAACTACGTGATATTAGTCTAGGTTTGAGCCAAATCTTGGTGTAGTCCAGACTGAGTTTCGGGTTTAGTCCCAGTTTAGTTCTAATTCTGAAGATATACTACTGTACCATATGTTTTCAAAGTTCTAGAAATTCTAAAAAAGATCTTGCCATTGACGTCCATTTCCACGTTCTAACAATAGTTCTTCTTACAAATGGCAGAAGAATGGCAGCAAATGCGCTGAGAAACTTATGGAGCAGTCTCAATATTGATTAAGTCATGCAATTCTAATTAAATTTTCCAATATTTTCTGCGGTGCCACTTTGATAGCACTCAATTTGGCTTTTGTTCTAGTAAGAGGCACTTCTTTTCAAGGCAGGTTTTTACGTCCTTGTCAATAATCCTTTTGTTGAGTGTCGTGGTACAAGATGTCCTCTTTGACTTACTCAAGATGTCTGATTAGAAAAACATTGGGAAAAATTACACAAATACGTGAAATAAGTACATGTTTTCACAACCTTGAGAGATAAAGTAACACATGGCAAAGATTAAGTGTTACAAGCTGCAAACCGAGTGAGGCATTGTGAACCACAGATATAAAAGTGTACTTATCTTTAATAACTTTAGCCTTTGTGAGTGTGAGGAATAGCATTTTTTCATAGTATTTTGGCACAGACTATAATTTAAGCCTAGATTCAAACTGTAATGGAGCAACGCCAGAGAAAACTTGGAGAAAGTTAATATTTTTTGCAGCAAGAAGACATACTGTGCTTGTGTCTGCTATACACTTATAATCTGACTCCCGTGGATCATTATGTTATAATTGAGACAAATTAGTTTGCATTATTCAAGGAAATTAATAAAAGAAACAAGCTGAAGTCTTTGCTGGCGATTCCGATGGATAGCAGAGGACTTTTTTTTGTATTGTATCACTGATAAAAAAAATAAAATTGGAGAACGAAGTATGAACAGAACAGTGGGCGTGGACTGGGAAATCGAAGCAATTAATGTTTTAATTTAATTTTTAGCATAATAAATTAGCTTTAAGAACAAAATAACTACAATAACTGCACCAACAACAACTGCTACTACTACAACAACTATTACTACTACGACTTCTAACATATTTGGAGTCAAAAAAAATCCTACACACAATACTGCAGTTCTACATTTGTCATTTTTTGCATAATATGTCTACTTGAAGAACATTATCCGCTACTACTACAATTTCTACTATAACAACAGTTACTATTGCTGCTACTACTACAATTTCTACTATAACAGTTACTATTGCTGCTACTACTACTACTATTACTACCACCACCACCGCTACTACTACTACTACCTGCTGATATTACCGTTACCTCTGCTACTACTACCGTTACCTCTGCTACTACTACTACTACTACCTCTGCTACTACTACTACTACTATTACCTCTGCTGCTGCTACTACTACCTACTACTACTACTATAACTACTGCTGCTGCCACTACTACCACCACTACCTCTGCTAATACTGCTACTGCTACTTTTACAACTACTCCTGCTGCTATTACAACTACAACAACTACTAAAACTACTACTGCCTACACATGCCAGATCTTTGGAACCAAAAAACTCCCTCGATACTCATTAAACAGGGTTCATTAAAGTTACTTTGGAAAACCAGTCACCCCATTACTCATTTCAACAAACCCTCTCACCCATTTTCAAAGTGCATTGCTACATGTGGTATTTTATATCATAGATATCAACATTCCAGAGTATTTCAACAGGTATATGTCCAAAGTACGTCGAGTAATACGTCGGATAACTTCTGAAAGGTCCCCCACCACTCCCTTCTGAACTGCTTGGGAAAGATCCATCTTAAATTGAATTAACAAAGGTAGTGCTCTATGCTAATCCGTGCCTCGGGGGTTCCATTTTATGATTCATGACGGGTAAGTGTGTTAACTGGCTTCATTGACTTTCAGATTGGAGTGTGTTGTTTCAAACGGAGCCACATTATAATCAGAAATCTGTCTAAGCCAACACCGCCAGTTAAAGTTTGCTTCGGGTTGTGGTCATTGTACACGCTACCTGTAGATTAAGTACTTGGTTCAATTTATTTTTCTATGACGTTGCGCACAGTTTTAGACGGTGCCTTGTAAATAAAAGAGGCTAGAGGTTAAAGTGGCACAGGTGGTCGAGCGGTGTCTCATACTTGCCACGTTTACATGAGTTTTAATTCCGAATAATCATTCATTCTGAAGTAAGTGGGTGGTTTATTCTAAAGTTAAAGCCAAATTAATTTATTCCTCGATCATGTCAACGTTTATTCCTCTTAAACATATTTCCGGTCGCCGTTTTGACACAATCTGGACGACCCAGCTCCTTCGATTGTCTCTTGGGAGCTTCAGCCACTGCTCTTTGGATTTGCAGGATGCGGGAGTGGGCTGAGGTAGAGCAGCCGTCCACTCGGTTTGTCTTCTTTCTCCTTCTCAGACTTTCTTTCCTTCTCCTCAGCTCACAGACGTAAAGCTTGAGGATAGAATTCTCCAACTGCTGTTTCATTATCTTCGGAACGACTGGGAAAACAGTTTGGAATATATTTGTGTCCCTGGCGTTTTCTTCCGGTAGGCGTAAATACCATTTGTGCGTCCGCCTCAGAACCCTTCCCGACCCCCAAAACGTTGAGCAGAATTTAGCGTTTTAACGCGTTTTCCATGTAAACCTTAATGCCGAATTATTTCAGCATTAAACTCCAAGCAGAATATTTTAATTCTGAACTATTAAATTTAGAGCAATTCATTTGGAATTTAAAAACATCATATAAACGTGGCCTGTCAGTGGGAAAGCAGTTGGATTCCAGCTCCTAACAATGCCACCCATCTTGATTCAATGCGTATTATGTAGCTTTTTTGCTGTGTCCTTGTTTCCATGGAGATTCATGACTCATGATTTTTTTCCCCAAAAACCTTTTTCAGTGAGTAATTTTGTGAATGAAACTTATACATGTGTAATGACTTTGTGTATGTATTAGGTGTTTGGTGTGTGGCTACATACATATTATGGGACTATTTGGGGGTGAAAAATTGTAATTTGATTTTTGTTATCAAATACAAATAGTTCATCCATCCTCAAAAATAAAGTCAGTTTAATTTCTCCTTTTCTA
Organism: Scartelaos histophorus; assembly: GCA_000787155.1. Taxonomy (NCBI): domain Eukaryota; kingdom Metazoa; phylum Chordata; class Actinopteri; order Gobiiformes; family Gobiidae; genus Scartelaos; species Scartelaos histophorus. Next base: position 7,256 of record JACN01091191.1, read on the forward strand.
AACCCCACACCTACAATAGAAGACACTGACCATGCAGCAAGCTCTAATGAATCCAATCTGCTTCTGTGCATATTTTTGTTTTCTATAATTCCTCACACAATTTATCTATCAAGACATACACAAAATCAATTCCGATAGAGCACAAAGAGCCCCCTTAAAGACCCGAAACCCAATTTCTCATGTTCACAAGCAGCAACAGAAGGAGTAAATTGAATTTTTGTCCAAGCTCATCCCAAATCTTAACCTGCATTCATTATTATTATTTACATATTCAACTTTCAGGCTGGCTGAAGTTGTGTTTATCTTCAGGACACCAAAACATAAAATAAAAAAATGAAATAAAGTCAAAATGAATGAATGGAAGAAGGGAGATCTGGGTATCAATTTTCAGCACCAGGATTAACCATCAAATTTTAAGTTCATGATTCACAGTGGATTAAAATATACATATCAGACTTTACTTTTCTCTAGTATATTGTACACAAATATTTTACTATTTCACAGGGGCGATTGGATTAGTGGAGAAACGCTCTACCAACTCAGCTCTTAAGGTTGGTAGTTTGAACCCCACTCTTGACATGAACAGCATTAATAGAGCCGTAAGAAGCACTGATCCAGGGGTTGGCGGTGCGACTGATGAATGAACTGATAGATGAATACTGCCATTGTGTCTTTTATCCTTGGGCAAGACACTTAACCCACCTCGCCCCTAGCGTATCAAAGCTTTGAATGCCTTGAAGGTGGAGAAGAGCCGTTAAAAATGTGACCATTCACCATTTATCTGTGTTTTTGTGATTATATTTGAAGTGTTTCCAAGTTGGTGGCCCAGATGACGTAGAGATAAAACAGAAGAAAAGATAAAGATGCTAGAGTAGTCGTTGTGGCAACCCCTGAAAGGAAGGAGAAGAAAAAGAGCAAATTGGGTTTATAAATGACCTCAGGCCTTTCAAAAGAGACAAGCGCTCCTCGCAGACTTGTTATTCCCCGGTAAAAGTGAAAGCAGATTGTCGCAATAGTTACAGTTAGGTCTTGATGAGCTAGCTTAAATGGCAGGAGACAGTGCGGTTTAGCTAGCTCTCACTGAGTTATTGTCACAGGACCGTTGACGATAATTCCCCGTGGCGGCCATCTTAAGATATCATATTTTTCATCTCCAAAAAAGCGCACGCCTATCACAAATGGTTTAATGAAAAAAATGTGCCACCGTGTATCGAAGTGACAGCCATGACTATGAAAATGTAACAGAGTGGATAGATAATAAGACAAGTTGGCAATGTAAAAATTACTTCAAAATGGGAAAAAATAGAGGCTGAGTAAGTGATTTTGAGCAAGCTTGTTGTCTATGGAATTTAATTTACCTCTTCCAGATCGTGCAAAACTTTCCAACCATTAAAGACACGTGATGAAGTAGGGGAAACAATTGTCCAAAAGAACTGTTTTTTGCCAAAACACATGCGCTCTGTCCATTTTCAAACATTGCCAAAAAGTGTAGCGAGTCAAAATGTTTGACTGTTCTGAGCGTCTATGTTCATAACAAATGAAAAAGCCAGTCTAAGTGCAGTTATTTCTCAAATAAATGGCAAATTATGCATCTTGGTCTGGGTAATTGCGTATCCCTTTCTATTTTTATTTGACTCAAAATGTACAAATACAAATTTAACATTCACCATGGAAATGCAGGAAGTGATGTTACTCTGTGCCCTGGACTGACAGAAGCTTTTTCCATGACTGGCACCAGTAAAATAATGGGGCAATTGCACTTTTTTTGTTTTCTGGACAATAAGAATATTTTTAGTTTACTTACAGACTTGATATTTTGAAGCTAAGGTGCTAAATTAAGCCTTTTTTATGTCCAAAAAGTTGTTTATTCATGTTTGCTATATGTTTTGTATGAAAGAGTGAATTTTATTTTCAATTCAATTTTCATTTGTTTCATTTCTAGTCCTATAGTTATTATTATTATAGCCATAAGACACAACTACAGCAAGCACATTGTGGAAACAAAAAAAAAAAAAAATAGGACCTTGTGCTAACTTAACTGTGAGAAAGCCTCTAAGAACCGCTATGCTGGTTTAGTAAACAGCGTCTTGCATCTATGGAGTGTATGAGAAACGCACGTAAACCACATAATCCCAGCACGCAGGTAAGTCAATTAAGACAGAAATTAAGTGAGTTTAATTGACAACCCAACAGCCAATAGATAACGAGGGGAGCGTAGCTAATGTTGAGCTGGCCGCACCATGTTCACACTTGATGGATTTTCATTATTTTTTTTTTTTTCGGTCATCATCATTACAAGGCTGCTGCATCTCTAAAATGCTAAGAATTGGTGAAAAAAGACAAAAAATCAAATACTATCTACAATCTACTGAACTTGAAAGCTACCATTTCATGACATCAGAAGGTGAAATGGTGGCAGTTTAAGCTCAGCCTCTCACCCCCACCATGACGCTGCATCCGAAAGAACTGGAACTAAGGTAGAAGTTTGAAAATTGTTTGTGAAAAGTACAGGTAGAAAAGGACTGACGAGGTAAAAAATAGTACAACACCTGCAGTCGTGGTGAGCTACAGAAGGCGCCTGACCCCACATGCTAATTACCCAGATCAGCAAGTAGGTAAGTGTGTGTAAGTGTGTGTGTGTGTGTGTGCATATCTACTTAGCCTAACTTAGCTTGAGTTTTTGAAGTACCATAATTACCCCCACAAACAACAAAATCTCCTGTCTCATTATGCATAAAAAGCTGCTAACCCTGTAGTTTAGTGCAATCATGTTCTAAAATTCGTTTCTTGTATTAGTTTGTCCAAATAAGCCCATATTTCGGTCTTTTTGGAAATTATTATTATGATATTCCAAATGTGAACTTTGAGCAAAATTCTATTATTAAAGCCGAAATAGCAAATCCAATGCACATTGACTTTTTAATTTTCATTTTCGCAAATTGTTCAGCCCTAATACCTGTGCTTCAAGCGTTTCAAATTTCTACTATTGACCAGAAGCCAGAAGACTTTAAGTAAATATTTCTTCGCTTTAAAAGGGGCCATATTATTTTCTGATCTATATTATAATATTTTCTCATCACAAATAGACCTGGAGTTGTGTTTTGTTTAACGCACAAACCTGCATATTTAGGCTGAGTTCTTCTCTTTAAAGCAAAACACTCTGTTCCACCCTGTGATGTCATGTGGTAATACAGGAAGTGCTCCAGTGTGTTTTTAAACTCCATGCACCTTCACTAGAAACATTTGGATTATTTCAGACCTGCACTGCAAACAGGCTTGGCCAAAATGAAGATATAAACACTTAAATCGGTCAGAAAATGACTAAAAAGAAGTGAAATAATTTGTCCATGCAGCAAGATCATTTTACTTGACAAATTATTGTAAAATAAACAACCTCTAGACTAGAATGAATCAGCCTCAGAACTAGTAAATAGAGAATAAATCTGAAAGCAAGATGAATAACCCGATACAAGTTTAAAAATCTTTCCCAGATCAGAGAAATGCGCCGTGCAGAATCACCAATCTTTACTGAACAAAAGGTAAAAGCAGCTGTTAAATTGAAAACTACATGACATCACAAGGTGGAACAGAGCTGCAGAGATACAGACAAACTGATAATAAAGGATTACTCAAGCATGTGTGAAAAAAACACAACTCCAGGTCTGTTTTTGTGGAGGTAACAACATTATATCATGACTTAAACCTCACAACAGTCAATTTTGCATAATATAGGACATTTAAAAACAAATATTAGGCTGCTATCATTCAATACATACTGTCAGGTAACTATAACTTTGTATGAGTAAAAAGTAACTAAAATGTTTGTTAAATAGTTGTCGCACATCAATACACTGACCTAAACTTAACCTGACATTAGACCAGGGGAAACAGGTGCTTTTAAATATATGCATTTATGCAGCTTCAGCTACGCTCAGTGTCACCGCAGCTCCAGGTGTTAACTCCAGGTTACACATTTAATTGCAACGAATAAGCACTTTATTTTGATATTAATTAAAGGGTTTCTGATTTTTACTGTCTCAACATGTGAAAGACTGTACAGATTTGAGCCATTATGAACCAAAATCTGAAATAAAAGCATGTTATTTTCATTATGGATGCATTTGTTGCACTGAAAGACAAATAAAAAAAGAGGTGTGTATGGGCTTGCCTCTCCACAAACCTCGCTCTGACCTAGTGATTGAATCCATGTAAATATTGTTCCTATAAACTGCAAAAAATAATATCAAGGCAAGTTAAAATGACTTAAATTAAGAATATTTCACTTGATTTAAGTGTATTCACCATAACAAGTAAAATTATCTCCCCATGGAATAAGTGTCTTTTTCTTAATCCAAGCAACATCAGATTTTGTTTCTTATTTTAAGTGTAACCAGTCGATGCTTTTCTTATCTTAAATAGCAATAGTGTAAGTGTAGCAATGATCTTCCACAGTACGGCATAAAACGAATAATTCTCTATGGCAAATGTTCCGCATCCGGTTTTAACTTTCTATTTCCATACAGCTCTTTTTCCACCTCCAGAAAATGACACACTAATAATATTACTTAAATATAGTGACTAAAAGTGTTTATGAAAAATGGGTAGGAAGAGAGAAGGGAAATTCAATTATAAATTGGCCAAAATATAAATATAAAGGGGCCAAGCAATATGGTTAAGCTGCACTACCACATTTCTTTAGTTTTATTTAATTAATTGGGGTAAAGGATGGGGATATGGATATTTGTTGTAGGTATTGTTTTATATT
>KN489471.1:0-23361 GCA_000787155.1 Scartelaos histophorus
CTGGTGCATAGTGTAATGGGCAGCATGGATGGATAACATTCAGCAAACAACAAGATGAACAGAGATGAAAGAGTCAATAATGGAGGCACATACAGGAAGTGGGTAAATAAAAAAACAACATTGGATCAAGGTTTTGAGACCATATATGAACAACATATATGACCATATATGAACAACAGGACACACTGTACATTCTCTCATTGAAGAGCAGCCTTGAGGTCTTGCCCTCATCTGTCCATATGGTTCACTGTAAAAACTACTATAATAACCACTGTTTCATATCTAAATAAAAATCTCAAGGTGACATGAAGCACACAAGAAGATTTATTTAGTCTTCAGACAGACCACAAACAGCTGGTTAAATGGGTGGATTTTAGAGCAGTCATTCATTTGTGCAATGTCTGCTATGTTATTAATGTTGTCTTGAATTTATTTGATCTTATTTGAGCTCCATTAGCTTCCACACAGCTATTCTTCCTGGAGTCAAAAAGCATGTGTAAAATTTTAAATCCCATAAACTTGACCTATGTGTGTCCCCAGATATGAAGTAAACATGTTCAAATCAAAATAGCTTTTACTGATATTTATTAATATACAAAACACACCATGTTGTTTGTGTTATAATTTGGTGTTTTGGTTCTAGTTAAAGAGCAGAATTAGTCTTTCATTTGGATTGCCAGTTTCAATGCTGAAATCCAGTTGGCTCCAGTTGTCCTTGGATCTAAACCCTCACTAACTATAATGATAATAATACGTTTAATTTATTAGGTGCCTTTTTGGAAGGTCATCTTTCACCAACATGAACAAGTTAAATACCATTAAAACATGTAGGAAAAGGCATACAGTTAAAGTGACAGTATTTAATGGACTTCATTTGTGAATCTCAGTGGCATCTTTGATGAATCGGTCCCCTGCTGTTTGACAAAACCTAAAGCAGTCTACAAGACACATCACCACACTCATCATCATGTGACACCTCTGAGGAGAAAGTAGCCGAAACATGTACAGCAGGTAAACAAACTCTTCAAATAGAAAGAATCTGTAAGTGTTAAACTTACTTATTGTAATTATTAATGGTTTAGAACTGCAAGGCCCACAGTTTCTTTGCTAATTACCTACCCAAATGTTGTAAGACCAATAGGATCTAAAATGAACACCCACACTGCCATTCTATACGTGCACACTCTATAGTGGATGTGTAATATTTCAGTTTATTTCAAATGATTTTCCACAACATGATTCAGTATTCCCGCAAATATGGCATCATTCTCCCACTCGCTTTCACAGTCTGCTTTATTTACACTCAAATGTCAGGTCCAACTGAATATTTGCAGCAAAACACCGCTCATTTGTCAAATCACTGTAATTGTGAAGAAGCCAGACTCTAGTGCATTCCCACAAGGCTATTTTGGGTGGCATTTTGGATACAGTCCTCCTTTCGAAGTCACGTTCAGCTGGGCTCTCTGACTTTCCTGAGCCGATAATTACAGTGATTCCTGCGCGTGCTTCCAGACTATGAGGAACAGATGGACTTTATATGCACCAGGCTGAGGAGAAAAACCTGGTGAACTATGGAGCAGAAGTCCTTCTAATGAGACCATGTATTTAAATGGGTGATAAACCAGCCTAATGTGGTAGGTCTGTGGGAAGGACAGTAGTCAGAACTTATACAGCAGCGTAAGTGGTAAACCATGGGAGGTGTTGAACAATGATGAGTTTACCATGTTAACTAAAATATTACGCACAATTGAAAAGGCTCTGTTCAACCTTGTGGTATAATGTAATGATAGATTTCAAATTAACGCCCACCTTTACGTTTAGTTTAGCAAACATTGGCAATTCCAGGGTTGAAATGATCCAAATGACTCTAGTGAAGGTGTATGGAACTTAATGACACAGTGGAGCACTTCCTGTATTACTACGTGACGTCACAAGGTGGAACAGAGAGGAAGTCATCCTAATTATGCAGGATTTGTGTGTTAAACATGTGTGAATGAAACAAAACATAACTCCAGGCATGTTTGTGGTAAGGAAACAATATTCGAATTATAACATCAATCAGAAAATAGTCTAATATGGGCCCTCTAAATAGTTCCTAATTATCTTACATCAGAAACAGTGTAGATTTGTGATTTTCTCCTAACACAGAAAACAGAAATTATCTAAAACTACAGCGAATAAATGCTGCCCTCTAGAGGAAAAATTTTACATTACAAAAAGTACTTTTTAAAAAGTGCTGATGTTTTTCATATTGGTTGATTGGCAGTAAATGCAGATTTGTTGTGAATATTGCAGTATTCATAACAAGTCTGTATTCACTAACAATCTGGATTTAGGACTACTATATGTGCTATATAGTATAGTATATATAGTAAAGCATAGATTGTATGTAATAAACCATAGATTGTTTTTAAAAATAGAAAATACTGTCTGACTTTATGGTTCCTAAAACAAAAACTTGGTGATTTTCTCCATTGTGTAAAATGTAAAATGCTCTACACTATAGTCATAAATATTCCCAAATCACCAAATTATTTCTATGTGCTTCTACAAAATAACCACAAGATGGCAATACTGAACAGGCAATGGTTCAGCCCATACCTAGACAATTGAGCTGTGCTGATACTCTTTAAGATGGGCGGAGCATCCGAAGAAGTGAAAGAATGTTATTCAATGCTGTGGAGTCCAAGACGAATAGTCTGGGCTCAGGAATGTCTGATGATCCAGGCATAAGATGGAAAAAAATGTCCATTGCAATAAAATACTGAAAAGAGCAGCTATGAGGACCTATACCTGGGAATGTCTGTAGCTGCATCTACTGCCTTAAGAGTGAAGGTTAAAAATAGACTTTTGAGCTGTGAAAACACACATTTTCCTTTCCCTTTTTTCCTGGAAATGCATATGCCCGTAAGTCCAAAGCAGCTTTGGTTGAAAAAACTCTGAACATGATGCATTAGTTCCATATGCCCTCACAGAGCAGAGCCTGGTGAGAGGATACATTCATAACACAAGTGTTTAGTGCCAAACCTGCAGATAAAGCCATGAAAATGCAACTGGACACGGGAGAAGTAAACAAACATACAAGAGCTTCTCCACTATCAAAACAAACCCAAACAGAGATAAGGTTTTATCAGAGTGATAAAATAAAAGTGGAATATTTTGGCATGTCCTGTGGCATGTCCTGTGTGGAAGAGTCTGCAGATGTCAGATGCCTGTCCTTCTACTTTCCCTTATTTTTCTCATTTAGAAAAACCTGTTAATAATAATGTACTCTAGCGTCTCTTTCTCTTTCTTTCTTTCATTATCTTTCTATTTCTATTTCCTTCCTTTTAAATCCTACTAAATCCGCCAAAACAATAAGACCAAAGCATAACAATAACAAGAGCACAAAGAGTCTAAAACAGATTTTCCTCTGAGCCCATCCATCCTTTTGTGTCTGGAACAGTTCAGTTCGGACCCTCTGTAGTGAGATCACAGTGAGCTCCTGTGGGTCAGTGAACCTGGACTCACTTCAAAATGGCCCCAGTGTGACTCCGCCTCCCCGTAGTGACTGGTATTTGAGGATGTAAAATGAAAGGAAATTACAACAATGTGATGTGGGTTCAAATACAAGACAAGAGTCATTTTTGCTCTTGTTACATTTTTTCATTTTTACATTTTCACTATATTTTTGAGATAATGAAAATGTAACAAGAGTCATTTTTGCTCTTGTTACATTTTCATTATCTCAAAAATATAGTGAAAAACTAAATCAACTTACTGTACAGTGTTGACATGGATACTAATTTCACATTAACAAAAATATATATAAAAAAAAAAAAACTTCATAAAGTGTGTAACTACACCGCAATAAATGCATTACTTAAATGTTTGTGTAGCATTTTAGTGGGTAACGGTTTGCAAGACCAATACTTACTGCTCTTTTTCTTACTCTATTACCAGGGATGCAAGTGTCAGTTAATCATTGTAAATATATTATATTAGTTTCATTTTGTCTCCAGTCTAGAATTTTGAGGATTCTGATCATATCTGAAAGGGTCTATAAGTACACAAAGTCATTCCAAGTGCTTTACAGAATAAGAAATACATAAAAATCACAATACAAACAAATGAAAACATAAATAATCATCATAAAATTAAAGAGAGAGACATTAAATGAGAGAGCAGAATAAAAACCTTTCAGTCAGACGTAGTTGAGCAGAACCATCATGAGTCTGGATTTAAACACAGTCGAGAGTAAACCCAGTGTAAACCAGGTCTAAACCAGGACCAAACCAGCACTAAACCAGGACTAAACCAGGACCAAACCAGGACTAAATCAGGACTAAACAAGGACTAAATCAGGACCAAACCAGGACTAAATCAGGACTAAACCAGGACTAGATCAGGACTAAACTAGGACTAAATCAGGTCTAAACCAGGACTAAACCAGGACTAGATCAGGACTAAACTAGGACTAAATCAAACAAAGTTACTACAGAGCAGCTTTAAAAAAATACAACTTCAATATTTGAATGTGTTTTGTGCTAATATTGATAACTAAATCGTCTTATTACACCAATTCTTAGATCAAAATGGGATATCGACTGAACCGATATCTTGGAACTGATATCCAGTCTATAAAAATGTTCAATATCGCTGCATCCCAATCGATTACCATGGTGATAAAACAAGGAATTGTTCCACACAGGCCCAGTGCATGTCTATGTGAAACCCCAGGCTCATAGTAGTAAAGGGCAAATGTCTTGGCAGGTGGCACAGAAAGGAAAACCAAAACAGAGGACTTTTACTACTATTTCACCAGCAGAAAGGACCCTCCCTTTTCTTTCAATAGGGACAGCCAGTTCTGACAGTGACGTCCAAATGTGAGTCACTTGCCCAAAGAGAGGAAATATTCGGGGTGCGGTGTAGAATAACATTTTCCTCTCATTGGAGCAAAGAGGGTTTTTGTGAGGTAACACTGCAGGTTAGTTTGTGGTCAGAGCTATATTTTAACACTTACTACAGCATGTTAATAGAAATATTGTTCTCTCTCACTCTCAACACATCATATGGAAAACAGCTTGGCTTTTTCACAAACCAAAGGAGGGTGTATCCATCGTTATATTCCTACTTGATGTCCCTAAGGCTGTAGAGGTGCCCTTTGCCAAGTAATAAACAAAGTCTCTTTTTGTATTTGTAGCTCATGTTTTATGCCCAAAACATAAGGGCTCATTGTGTAAACTCTGGTATTATTAGCAGGTTTATTGTTGGCTTAAAAAAAAAGAAGACAGCTCTGCCCAGCATATTCCTGTTAGTAAGAGCACAAAACAAGTATTACTGCATTTGGAGTATTTTGTAAATGTATTTTTGTGATTTAATTTGGGACTTAATATGTAGGGATGGTTCTTTCTGTACAAATGTTAAGTGTGCATTGTGTCAGTTTCTGGTAGAGGGTTCACCACCTGCTTGTCTCCAAGGACATATTAGTCCTTTGCCACAGTATGGAAATAAACTTAGTGATCACAATGTAGTGGACCCTCTGCCTTAGAAGTTACATAGTGCACCTTTAAGTATAACTAGTGCACCTTTAAGTATAACTAGTGCACCTTTAAGTATAACTAGTGCACTTTTAAGTATAACTAATGCACCTTTAAGTATAACTAGTGCACCTTTAAGTATAACTAGTGCACTTTTAAGTATAACTAGTGCACTTTAAAGTATAACTAGTGCACCTTTAAGTATAACTAGTGCACCTTTAAGAATAACTAGTGCACCTTTAAGTATAACTAATGCACCTTTAAGTATAACTAATGCACCTTTAAGTATAACTAGTGCACCTTTAACTATAACTGGTGCACCTTTAACTATAACTAGTGCACCTTTAAGTATAAATAGTGAACCTTTCAGTATAACTAGTGCACCTTTAAGTATAACTAATGCACATTTAAGTATAACTAGTGCACCTTTAACTATAACTAGTGCACCTTTAACTATAACTAGTGCACCTTTAACTATAACTAGTGCACCTTTAAGTATAAATAGTGAACCTTTAAGTATAACTAGTGCACCTTTAAGCATAAATAGCTTGAAACTAAGCATATATTAATCAGATGAGATTAGATCATTACTGTTTAGGCACTAAAGATCCTCTAGCAGTGATATTATAATAATTATATTGGCTGTTTTAATAATGTTACATCCTGTGCCAATGCTTTTTATGAAGACGGTAATAATCAATATAACTAATCGTGTTTTTTCATTACTAAAAATGCAAAGTAATGTAGAAGCTACTGGGTGTTTTGAACGGTAAATGGTAAAAAAAAATAAAATAATAGACACTGGATTCTCAGGAAGTATGTGTCCCATTATTAACATTCATTTTTGAAATATGATGATTTATAACAGGAGCGAGTACATGGAGCTGATGACAACCAGCTGAAAGCTTTAAAACGCCCAGATTCAGCGAGAGAGGCAAAGACAGATCAGATGTGTGAAGAGGGGAGGAGGGCACACGAGGAGTCATATTTAAAAGCAGGGACAGAGTGCTTTGGGTTAGACTTGAGACTTGGAGTATGCTGGGCTGGTGTGAGAGATGCAGAGATCTGTTTAAAGCTGCATCTGGGGAGAGCTGTGAGGAGAGGAGAGCAGGATGACGGTGCAGAGGCTAGTCCTGGTTTGTCTTCTGTACGGATTCATCAGACTTGGGACTGCCAGGTGTCGGAGTCAAGGTAATTCAAATGTGTACTTTTACTTCTAGTGGGATGGAGTAGTTATTTTTCCAGGCTCAAAGTAATATCTCATGTCTTTACTTAAATACAGTGAAGAGAAGAACACTTTGAATATGTATTTAATTACAGAATAAGCAATACCTGTATTAAAATGTATTTTATAATATATTCTGATACATGGACCAATCAGAGTACTGTATTCTGAATACTTAGAATACTGGTAAAGACACAGTATAGGATTAAAACAGCTTTGTTTGTGTGACACTAATTGGAGTGTGGAAAAATCACACACGCTTCACCACCAGAGCTGTGCTTTCATTGATTGTGAGCAGTTTGAAGTCTAAATTGTGTGATCAAATACCTCCATGTATTCTTTAGATAGTAAAAGTAAATGTATTCTGAAAACCACTGAATTAAAAAGTAGCCGTACCTAAATACAATTACTCTCAAGTAGTATTCAGAATACATATTCTCTGTACATGTATTCAATTACTACTCTACACTACTTAGGACATTTGTATTGTTTAAGTATTACGTGAGTCTGCTTTAATTTACATCTGATTTTGATGAGAATTAGTGCCACTGATATTGTCGGTCACTTTAGACACTTTATAGAAATTGCTTGAGTACTATCATTTATATTATATTATGTCCTTAATAAAGATTAAATTAAATGAAAATTAAATGAATATTGTCAAACTTTTACAACTGAAAACCTGTAAGAGCAACTGTAATCTAATAGTGGTGGAAATAGAAGAAAACCATTACCCATGTACAACTTTTACTGGAGAAATGAAAATGCAAAATACCTGCCAGTAAGGCCATTTTTCCACCTTTGCATACAGTTATATTTTATTAAGCCTACAGAATTTTGCATTTGATTGCCAAGTTTATCTACAACTTTATGATCCTTTTATGTGTGCTGTTCACCTGACCATGCAGTTTCAGCCTTTGAAACTTTAAATGCCTGTGCTTTTGATTTGACCCCAGTCTGCACAGCCCGTGAGGAATGTTGGCTGTGCTGAAGGAGGAGGAGAAACACATACAGTAATGTTGCTATAGCTGAGTGAGGATAAAGTGCAGCTTTATGGATGCTTAAAGGGCCTGTTATGTTTTTTGTTTTTTATCTGATCCAATTTTTTCATCAAAAACATCCCAGGAGTTGTGTTTTGTTTCATTCACACACAGTCTTCTCTCAGGAAAATACTCCGTTCCACCTTATGATGTCATGTTATAATACAGGAGGTTTTTCATTGTGTTGTAAACTTCCTTGCACCTTCACAAGAATCATTTGAATAATTTCAGCTCTGGAATTACACATCTCTGCTGAACTAATGTAAAAAGGAGGCTGTTAAGTTGAAAACTACTACATGACACCAAAGGGAACAGAGTATTTTGAGCTCTGGAGATGTAGACAGACTAATAATGCAGGATTATTCAAAAATTAACCAAATAAAACACAACTCCAAGCATGTCTGAGATAAAATAAAAGTAAATAAATATGCTATCTTTTGTGCATCAAATTATGAACACATGTAGTTATTCAATAGTAATGGTTGAGATACTGTTTTTATCTCAGGGCCTGAAGATTTCAAGGTCAATTTGTATGAATATTCAGATCTGTTAAACTGCAGCGGAAAATTAGGCTAATGCAAGAGTGAACTTTAAGCTCATGGAGATTATACAATCCGGTTTGTAAATTCACCTTTTATTCTGCTGCTTTTGAAGATTCAGGTCATGTCTTATCCCCTAAAGACAAGTCATGTGTAAGCTGAGGTCAAACTCAACACATTGATTAAGCACAGTGAGATTTTAAGGTTGCTTTTCTTCACACATCTTTAGACAATAATTCTCACTTTGACTCCTAGCCCTGTTTCCAACTGCAAACAGTCGACTAAAGAGAAGCCTGGCATCTGTGGATCCCATCTTCTACCACTCCTCCAAGGACGCACATCTCCTGTTTGAGGTGCAATAATGTAGCCAGTCTTACTTTGTACTAAATGAGTCCTGTCTAATGATAGTATTGTACTTGTTTATAGATCCTGATGAGTGGCATACATTTCAAACCCAGTGGAGAGTTTTCTGTTGACGATGGCGAGCTGGCTTCTCTCCGACAGACAAGGAAACTGGAGGCCATTTGTGAGGACATTGTTCCCAGAGATATTTCAGAAATCCTACGTCTGGTCTCACGCATCTCACACATAGACGGACATCTGCACCAGGATGAGTTTGAACGCACCCTGCTGACTTTGGTATACACCACCCAGAGGATGGCCAACTCCACCAGCATGCACCAAAGAGAGGCCTGGGCCCAGTCTTTTGTTCATTTATACAAAGCTCTCAAGCAGGACTTGATGACATGAGTGAAACTGTTATTAAACTGGACAGAACAATTTATAATAAACACATGTATAGTACATAATCCATCTGGTCACAGCCCTTGGCTGTACTTCAAAATAAAACAATAGAAAAAAATACTTTTTAACCAGAGGTACGGTTCATATATTAAGTTATACATTTGAGTGGTGAGTTGACCATGCACATCCCCATAGATATCACATAATGCACAATAATGTTTGTGCTTTTATCCTGTAGAACATCAATATGATTTACAGGACTAAAGAATATGATTAAAATACACAACAGTGTTCAGCAATGGACATTTCTTACAGTAAAATGAAATTAGGCAGGCAACTATACAGATTTGGTATTTCTTCTCCATAGTGAGAAAAAAGTTGACCAAAAAGGCTGTGTATGGAATACTTGCACCATGTTGTGACAGTACAGTGTCTTTGACAAAGGTCTCTCTTCAGCTGCCTTAAATATTACACATGGTTTGTTTAGTCCTCAAAGTGAAGCGGAGCTGAGCTCACAAAGACACTATGATGATGGGTGCAGGCTGTGGGGGTCCCAGAGGCTGCTTAGGCTCCAGAGCGTTGATGTCAGCCCCACTTCCCTCCAGAGAGCGGGGCACAGTGGGGGGGCAGAAGGGCAGGTACTGCAGCCAGGAGGAGCGCAGGACTTTGTTAATGCCAAAAGGAAGGTTATAGACCTCTCCACTCTCTAGAGTGTTACTGGAGTCATCCTCATGAGCTTTGTTCCAGGCCAAGATGCCTCGCTCTTGTTTAGATCCTGTGGGCAAATATCAACATTTATTTTGTACAATTTGTATTTGGTACAATATAATAAATAATATAATAGTAGTAGTAGCACTTGAACCACTAAAACAGATATTTTAATATGTGAAATATGCAATTTTAAAGTTAATATATACACCTAAACATTTCACAATTGTGCAACCAAAAAATGCTACTGCTGATCATTTGCACAAAAGCACCAATAATAACAAAGCTCACAATACCTGGGATTGTGTTATCAAGTATGAAGCCAAAGAATCCTCCCACAAACATGCTGGTGGTGAGGAGCACCTGCAGGACCTGGTCCAGCTCTACCACACCTGCACACAACATGTACACTGCTTTAAGATATTTGGTACAAATCATACAGAGGTTACTTCCTCAGTTTTAATACCTGTAGCAAATATGTTTGGGTTTTTTACTATCCAGTTGGGTATCACCAAACCAGAAAACATGGAGAAGCCAAAAATGAAAATATTTCGAGATGAATTCATGTCAGCGTACTGAAAACAAAACAAAACATTTAAAGCACAAAGTGAATGTTTAATAAAGAGAAATAAGAAAAATTCAAACTTTAAAATGGACCTGCAGATTTGATACTCCTGCAGCAGCGACGACCCCAAACATGACCATAAACATCCCTCCTACCACAGGTGAAGGGATGGTTGTAAAAATAGCCCCTGCTTTTCCAAATACTCCCAGAATAACCATCAGGATTCCACTGGCCACAATCACCATGCGACTGCCAACCTGAGAAAAGATAATAAAAACATTTGTCATGATTTATTCTACTTTTACAGTATTTTTAGTACATCAACACATTACCTTTGTGATACCGAGAGCACCAACATTCTCACTATAAGATGTGGTGCCATTTCCAGTGCCCCATGCCCCAGCCAGCAGACAGCCCAATCCCTCAATGCCAATGCCCCGGTTGATGGCGTGTTTAGGTGGAGGTGGAGCTCCAGACAACCTGGCACAAGCATGGTAGTCTCCAACAGACTCAATCATAGAGGAGATAACACCCGCCAAGATGCCCACCACTCCAGCTAAGCTCACAGTGGGCACGCCCCACTGACCAGGGTAAGGCAAACTGATCCATGGAGCCTGGGCCATGACATCCCCCTTTAGATCAGTGCGGGCCAGGTAACCATACTGTGAGGGGTCTGAAGGGAGAACGTTGTATGTGGTCAAGAGGTAGCAGATGAGCCAAGATATCGAAGATCCAAGTAAAACCTGAAATTACAATAGATAATGTAGTCATCATATATAAAAATATGTAACATATATTTAGAGTGCTTTGTACATACAGGCAAAATCTGAAAAATATATACACGGGTGGTGTGCAGTTTTTTGGCTTTGCTGTAGTAGGGGATGGGCACTGCAATGTGCCTCAAGTACTGTGAGAAGAGGATGATCAGGGATGTTGTCCTGGAAAATATTAAAATCTGTTAAAACTAAAGTCATTTGCAACACTGTACAACAGATCATCAAAGTGGTCACCTACATGGCAGAAATGCCCCAGTGATTCCCAGCAGTAGTGCCCGCAGAGTCAAACAGAGACAGCCCAATGAGAGAGATGGTGGGAGCGATTGTGAGGGGTCCAATAAAACGCATGAAAAGGCCAATGAGCCCAGAAAACCCCACAAACACTTGGAACAATGAGCCCACCATAATGGACCCCTGAAGCTGCAGAACACAAATGAAACACATTATTTATGCAATAAAAATAGCCTAGAAAACATATGGAACAAATACAACAGTTATATAAGGAAGCCTATAAATCCGTCTGCAACAGAAGAAAAAACAGCCACTGCGCTTAATTGAGTAACATGCTATAAACATGCAATGTGTTAGCATGACAAAAGCATAGCTAATAAGACTTGCACACAGACAGGAATTAAACAATGATTGTCTTGTCCAGATGAAATGGTCTTATTCTAATAGAAAAAAATATAAACAATAGATGAGTGTTTGCTGACCTAACTTGACTGAGAAACTTTTAACTACACTATGAACATTTTCCCACATTGGAATCAAAATGCTATTCAACCCCCTTTCCTTCCAGGTGACTGTATAAAATGTAATTAAAAATGTCATGTGAATACAGTTTACTCACTGCTCTAATGCGACTCTGCCAGACCTCAGTATATTCTGTGGACGAAGTGTTGACTTGACTTGCATTCTGGGTCCAGGCTGGACAGGTCCACTCTGGCATGGACAGCATCGCCATCGAAGGTGCCAGGAGGGTGAACGTGCCTCCTTGAAGTATCGGGAGTCTAAAAATAAGAAATTAGAGTAAATGAGTATGTCACTTTGTATCTCGGAAGTGACATACGATCTATAGATTTAAACCATGTGACACAGGGGGAGCCTCTAATCAGTCAAATTGACCCAGAGAGTTAAGTCAGTTAGTTATCTGCACTAATTCATCTTTTTTATCTTTTATACAAAATAGACTCTTGTGAGCTTTAAGCCACGTTATAATGTTGTGACCACATCAAAAACATACCTGGAGTTGTGTTTTGTTTCATTCAGACATGTTTGCGTAATCCTTTATTATTAGTTTGTCTGCATCTCCATCGCTCAGAATGCTCTGTGCCACCTTGTCAAGTGGTAGTTTTCAAGTTAATGGCTACTTTTTCTACTTTTTCCATGGAGATTGGCCATTCCAGGGCTGAGAATGAACCCAGTGAAAGTGTATGGAGTTTAAAAACACAGTAGAGCACCTCTTGTACTATCAATGACACAAGGTGGGGTGTTTTCTATCTGAGGGAAGAACTTTAGGAAGCTTAAATATCCAGGGTTTGTGTGTTAAACATGTGTGAGGTATGTTTGTGATAAGGAAACAACATTATAACATAGATCAGAAAATAGTGCAATATGGGAACTTTAATTTTAATCTTTGTATCTGACCATCAAGTATGTGGAGACAGACAAAAAGCATCAGTACTGCTGAACTGGAGGAATGTGAGCTACTAGATTCCAAACTAAACAGTGCACAAATTCCTCCCAAAATCCCACTGTGACAAAATAAGAAGTCAAGTAGTTTGATGAGATTTTAATTCTTAAATGAACCAATTCTTGAATCACAACTTGACCATAAATATTTTCATCTGTGACACGCCTTCACTACAACAATACCAATAGTCAAGCCATTTCAAGCAAACAAATAAGCATTTTTCCTTTTTCTCCATGATAATCTGATAAATATTTGACACTACAAGGCTGGGGGTAGTTGTGTTCGTTTGTAGGTTAATCAGTAAGCTGCACATATTGTTCTAGTTAATCACAGAAGGAGACCGCTTTAATATGCCCTGCTGCACCATGGATTTTGCTTTTGTGCACAAAGCAAACATGTTTTATGTCTAATTTGCATAATAATTTATCTTTATTACATTAATTAAAAATATTACCCTGTTTGCTTATACTAATGCCTTGCCTTCCAAATGTGACTTTAATATGTTCTGCTCCAAAGTGGTTTATTGTATTTTTTTCATGTCTAATACGCTTAAAGACACATTTTCTGATCTATATTCTAATGTTATTTCCTCATCAAAAACAAACCTGGAGTTCTGTTTTTTCAGTCACACAAATCCTGTATATTTAGGCTGAGTTCTTCTCTCAGACAGAAAACATTGTGTTCCATATGGTAACACAGGAAGTGCTCCACTGTGTTTTTAAACTCCATGCACCTTCATTAAAATGATTTGGATATGGATGCGGTTTCAGTCCTAGAATTGCCTATTTCTTCTGAACTGAAGATAAAACGAGCTGTTAACTTGAAAACTACTGCTTCATAACATCACAAGGTGGAGCAGAGCATTTTGAGCTTTTGACAGACTTATAATTCAGGGTTGCTCAAACATGTGTGAATGAAACAAAACTCCTAGTATGTTTTTTGAAGAGGTAACACTATTATAACACGCCTTACAACAGTCAATTTTGCATAATATAGGACCTTTAATAATTCTTCCTTATCTTATCAATAGGTAAAATAGTATTTTTTGTTAACAGAAATGACGTACCTTATCCCAAATGTGACCTGGAGTAAAGTGCAGATGCCAGACACAAAAAAGATGGTGCTGATGAGGTGGCTTTGAGTGAGACCGTCATGCTGAAGACACAGGCCCTGGGACAGGATCAGGGGGATGGCGATGAGGCCCCCAAATGCAGTCAGACAATGCTACAGCAGATAAGACAGAGAATACACTTATGCTTTGTATATCTAATATTCTTGACACTTAGTACCACAGTAATAATTCAAAAGCAGAAGCAAAAGTTGTGTTTCGTTCCATTCACACAAGTTTAACACACAAACCCTGCATATTTAGGCTGAATACAGAAAACTCTCTGTTTCACCATGTGACCCCATGTGGTAACATTGTGATTTTAATACATCTTCACTAGAATCACAGCTTTGGAATTGCCCATCTCTGCTGAACTAAATGTAAAAGGTTGTAAAAGGAAGTAAATGTAAAAGGTTGTAAAAGGAACTAAATGTAAAAGGTTGTAAAAGGAACTAAATGTAAAAGGTTGTAAAAGGAACTAAATGTAAAAGGTTGCTTTATATCTACCACTTCATGACATCACAAGGTGGAATAGAGCATTTTGAGCTTTGGTGATGTAGACAGACTTATACACAATAATACATATAATAATACGTTACTCAAATATGCGTGAATGAAACAAAACACAGGCCGTGGTATGTTTTTGATGGGGTAAGAAGTTGTGTCCTTAGGCAAAACACTTCTTTGGATCTCCATTTTGCAATCCTAATACCCTTGTAAGCATAAAGCGTAGATATCATCCACCCAAGCATGTGAGCATAACTTCTAACAGCAACCGTCATGTGAGTTCATTGTAGTTTCATAACAGTGTATAATTTCCTCGGTGATAGCAGATAATGACCTAAAGTAGCCTTGCTGACACATACCTGGACGCCGAGGATAATGCACAGATACCAGGGCGGCACATCAGTCACACAGTAGGCCAGTTTGTTGTTGTCCTCCTCCACAGAGTTGTCCTCCTCATTTCCAGGCAGATCACAAAACCGTCCTTCAAGCTTAAATCACCATAACATGACAGTCACATGAAAAGTACACATGCAGTATGTGAGTATGTGAACGGATATGCTTTTTAAACTTGTATTTTGGTATTACACTGAATACATTTTTCAACCCAAATCGGTCGTTTTCAACCCAAATCAAATGATTGTTTTGAAACACTTTTCTACTCACGCCATTTTTGACTTAAAGGTGCAAACTTTTCTGGAGGAGAGTTTATTTGTTTCCATGTAAATGTTATTGCTTTGCCTGGAATGTTCCACGGTAGGACTTTAAACATATTTAGCCATTCCTTAGAGGTGTTTCTGTAGCTTAAAAATACAATAAGTCTCCACATATCTGACTGGATGGGGCTGTAACTTGCCCGTTCCCATGTTAGACGTAGGTTTAACCAATACTGTGGAACATTCTAAACAAAGCAATAACATCTCCATGGAGACAAGCAGGTGGTGGACCCTTCAGCAGAAATGTTACGCAATGCACCTTTCACCGTATGTGTGTGGAAATCATTTGGAAGCAATTATCTAGTGTTTAATCAGTCACAAAAGCTCGACAAAAGCATACAAGGTGACAGAATAGGCCTTTTTGTTCGTCACGTCAGTAATGTGATTAAGTCCATGGAGGAACAGGAATGTAAACAAGCACATTCATACATAGCGTGTCCCATGGGATTTTGGGTTGATTTAAAACTTTGTGTGTCGAGATAAACCAATATAATCACTAATCATATACTCAGAAATTTAGCAAAAATACAACTTTTATTTATTTATTCATTTTTATTATTATAGTGATTGAAGAAAATTGTTTTTTTTTCCCTTTTTGGCTTGTTTCCTGTGAATGTTGGTTCTGCAGTACCTTTAAACAATTATTCACCAGTCACCAGTAACCAGTGACCAGTAACCAGTAACCAGTGACCAGTAAGTTTCTGTTGGTTAAAGTGAATTTAATCAAATCTTGGATAAATTCAATCTGGTTTCCCTGGTTTAACAATAGTAATAGCCTATTTCAAAAGAAAAATGTTTCAGCAACACTATAAATAAGACATACTTAATAGGATTAGAGTAAATACTCACTGCAAAAGCATAATTGTCCAGACCATTGCTGTCCTTCTCCGGAGCCATGTTGGAGGAACCGATATGACACAGGTGGGAGTCCTCTGTTACAGGACCCAAACTAAAACTACATCTGTGGAAGCAGCGGCGACTGAGGCTGAGAAGCTGAAGGGAGGAGGCGGAGGGCAGGCTGAAGGAGCAAAGTTTAGACACGAGACACGAGCTGCATTTGTTGAGTCTCACAAGCATTCATGTGAACCCAATTATAACAGTAATAGTAGCTCGCAAACCAGGATCCGGGAAGTCTACTCCCCTTTAACCCCTCTGCTGTAACCTCCTTATGTCCTTAGGAGAAAACATCAAGTAATAACAGTAACTATGGCATGACCTTTTCTAGTTTTTAAACATTTTTGGGGGCTATGACTATCACATGTTGACAATAGGATCACGTGGCACAGTGCCTTCACTAGAGTAGGTGCTCTGAGAATGTTAACTTTGTTTCCTAATCTGTAGTACAACTATTTCCTCTCAAATGCTATTAGGAGAAAGTAACATTATTAGTGTTTTCAGACTTAAATAAATACCCACATCTTTCTAATTACAATAAATATGTTGCTCTCAGTAGGGTAAGTTGCTACTGAGACAATAATTATTACTCTAACTTGAAGATCTTGTTAACTAAAATGTGTATTAGTAAGTCACTAGGTGGAAGGTAAAGAAGTACAAAAGTAAAAGTACAATAGACCTACTTAAGTACAATTTTTAGGTACCTTTACTTTGCTTAAGCCAGTTTGACAGACGCTTTATACTTTTACTTTACTACTTTTGAGAGCAGGCGTCTATACTTTCTACTCCACGACATTTTAGATTTTGATTGAAAAGTAAAAAGCATTTTTCTTTATGGTTTGAGACCCCCTGAAAAGGCTCAGACTTAATTTGAGATAATGTCCCAACTTTGAGTAAACTAAATACACAAAAACAGCTAAAAAAAAATAATAATAATTAAAGAAATTAAACAAATCAAATTTCTTTATCTTTAATTGTTCTAAATATCTCTGCAAAAATACTTACTTTTTACTCTTTAAGTAAATTTTTAAACAAGTACGTTAATACTTTTACTGAGGTAGATTTTTTCATGTGAATTTACTTTAATCTTTTGCCCCTTTATGTAGTTTGTATGTAGTTTATGTAGTTTTTTTGTAGTTCTTTATGTAGTTTATTGTTCAATGTCTCTTGGGAAACCTCTTGGGACCAGCGAGGGCCCATCTCCAGATCTTGGGCTAGGCTTGGTCAGTACTATCATAGTTGGAGGATTTTCGCAGCTGTGTCATGTTTTGCCATGTGTAATGTCCCTCATGATGTCTGTAATAAACTAGATATGGAGGAGGCATGGGTGCTCTCGTCAGTGGTTATGGACGAATAAACCAAGGGCAAATGTCTCAACCAGAAAATAGTTGAAGGAAATTAATCTCACATGAATCTGAGCTGCAGTTGGGGAATTATAAGGTTGTCCACTGCGCATGTGACTGTGCACTGTATATAAGAGCCGTCACATGTCAGGTAAGGATTGGATTCGGATCAGTGCCAACATTCTTGAAAAAACATGAAAATAAAAACATGATACAGAAGATATTTTAATAACCTACTTTAAAGATGCACTACATAACCTTTCATCTTTCTGCTACCATGGAGATGCTTTGCTTGTAATGTTCCACAAAGGATATTAAACTTGTATAAGATGCATTTATTCAGTTATCCATCCATCCATTTTTTCCCGCTTATCCAGGACCGTGTAAGGACAGCAGTCTAAGCAAGACTTCCAGATCAAACTTCCTTCACCCCGGACACTTCCTCCAGCTCCTCCAGTGGGATCCCAAGTCCCCCCAGTGTGTCCTGGGTCTCCTTCTGGTGGGACATGCCCAGAACACCAGAGGGAGGTGCCCAGGAGACATATGGAACAGATGCCCGAGCCACCTTAGTTCCTCTCGACGTGAAGCAGCTCTACTCCAAGCTCCTCTCGTGGGACTGAGCTTTATTCAGTTATGGGTCTTTTCATTGTTCTAAAATACCTTTATAAATGTGCATTCGTACTGTGAAAGCGGTCACCTCTCCACAGATCTCACCCGTGAATTGGCCTATTGGCATCTCCTGCTTGTCTCTATGGAGATTGAAAACTTTAATGCCATACTTTGGAATATCGCAGGTAAACCAATAACATCTTCATGAAGACAAGTGGCCGGGGCAATACCAGAAAAGTCACAAAGTTTAAGTTTGGTAGGTAAAATGTCTGATGTTGTGTGAGGTTGTAAGAGTGGCACTCATGAGTTTCTTTATGCTTGTCCAATCTCTGAAGTGTAACTAATAGTTTAAAAAAAAAAGTTCTGAAATGATTTCACAGTTGTACCTAACCAGCCTCTGTTGTGAGTTACATCCTGTGCGTCAAACAGTATCTCAGAGTCACATGATCACATTAACACACAGAGAGGATGAGCTTTTAACTGAGAGCACTACAGACCAGTCACTCATGTAATTAGATTGGGGCTGGGCGGCTGCCGGGCACTCAGCTGCCCGGAGAAGATTAAGTTAACGTGGTAAGAGACACCTACATGAAAAATTACAACGAGAATTCTGATTAATTTATCAATAACAAATATGGAATTTATTTGCACTTTATATTCCATGTAAAACTGTGGTAGACATTTATGCCCCCACTTCCCAAATATTAAGTTGTAATGTGTTCAAATAGTTAAAAAGCTATATTGATTTTAATAATGCTCATTTATTCGCATTTTTTTAAATGAATATTTTACTCAGTGTAAAAATTGAATTTTTTTGCATTCTGTTTATCTTCTCAAGCTCCAATCAGGAAGCAGAATGAGCCTCACAAAGCAGGAGTCCAGACCCTGGCTTAAATTAAACTTAAAGGGCTTTCTCTGATCTGAACTACCAAGTTCTGCCGCCCAGATCTTGAAACCTGTAAATAGTTCATAATATGACTGAATTTTTAAATAGTGAGGATGTAGGTTAAGATTTCAATGTGGTCCTTTTGAAATCACAAATGGCAAACCCTTGTTTTAGACACTAAACTTGGAATCATTATTTTGATTGTAGTAAAGCACTTTAAACCACTAGATGGAGATGGAATCAACCCAATACACTCCCCCACCACCAGAGGTCACTGTTCTGTTGCCACCATGCAACTGTGAGTCCTGTGAATGAACTGGTGCAGGAGGTCATACTGGGGCCAGGGAGATAAAGCTACTTATAAACCTGCAGATATGATAGCAGAACAAAAACGATTTATTAATTATAGCATGTTCAACCTTGAATAAAACTATAAAACTAAATGAATTTATGACTGGACCTAAACACATGTGATTCTTAACTAAACCAAAAAAAAATAAATACATTACACAATCCAATCAGACAGAACAGAGCAGAAAGAACAAGATAAGTGAATATAGATTATATTCAGAATGAAACTGTGGTGATTAATGAAGTTTCCTAGAAGTAAACTGTTACACACTCTGACTCCTCCTCCTCTACGCCCATATGAAGCAGGTGAAACATGCAACAGCCCCATCGTAACCTGCTTATCCTGAGCACTGAACACAAGAGTTGAGAATTCTTCTGTTTTTGGATGGTAAAAATCTAATATTGTTTTTACCTAAGCACAAGACAAAGATGCTGATGTCCAGAGAGGCCTTTTTGGCGAGCTGTACTGGAGAGGACACTTCTCTGAAAGAGGACTGCATGAACCAACACACAGAGGAGCCACCAACAAGGAAACTATCACATTCTATTGAGGAGATTCTGAAGAGACCTGCGTGTTCTAGAAAAAACAATTCAATTCACCACAACGGATTTGTAACAGATGAGAATAGTAATGAATGCTCAGAGCAGTGCACAGGTGAGCTCGATGCTTTTGACTTAAATGTATTTCCTGAGCTAAAATCCCTGACTATACATGACTACATGTTACAGACAAACCACCACTGGAGTCAACAATAACAATGAAAACCTGCACAGGTAAACTCTAGTCTTACAACCCATGCTGAGAGTATTCACATATTCATTATATAATATTACATGAATGCTTTTTGCACTTCTAGTTCAGAGAAAGAGGAGACAGACGAGGATCACCTTCAGCTCCTTCCAGCTGCAGCAGCTGGAGAGGGTTTTCCAGAAGACTCCTTATCCAGATGTGAACACTCGAGACCAGCTCGCCTCCCGCCTGCAGCTCACAGAGGCACGCATACAGGTACATACATACAGGTGCATACATACAGGTGCATACAGGTACATACATACAGGTGCATACATACAGGTGCATACAGGTACATACATACAGGTGCATACATACAGGTGCATACAGGTACATACATACAGGTGCATACAGGTACAGCCACTACTATAGGAATATGCACAACAATGGAGTGGGGCTGTGTGTCTTTTTATAAAATGCTTACAGTCCTTGGTACTTAACATAATATTTGATTTGACATTCTTTATGTAAGTTTTCTTTATTTCGGTTATTTTAATGAAACTGAGGTAAAAGCTGCCTCACTCTCTAATTTTAAATAAATAAACCCCACAGTGTTTAATGTACAATATGATGGGTTTTTTTTTAAATATGGCTAAATCTTTGGAAAATTGTCATTGTTTAGTTGTATTCTGTTATTATAATTTCAGACAGTTCAGTCTGCATGTTCAGACCTGTGGTACTCCTGCAAATGTGTGTTTTTTATATTGTCTTGCTGGTGATAATCATGTTTGCTTTGTGAAATCATTACAGATTTGGTTCCAGAACCGCAGAGCCAAGTGGAGAAAAGTGGAAACACAAAAAGAGATAAAACTCTACTCCCATCGGCTTACGGCCACTTTAGCCACTCATCAGCCGTTTTATTATGAGGTAGGAAGAAACTTACTAACCAAGTCCTTGAACAGCTCTTAAAGATGCTAATCTGACACTCACCCGTGTATTTGTTCTCACAGAAGCTCCAGGGACACACGGGGGTCTTGGGGTCTTGTCTTTTACCTAGACATGTTCCAGGGCCGCTCGTCCCAAACTGGGGCCCTCCTGCCCCGTGCACCAGCTTCCACATCCTCCATCACACAACACAGTATTTCCACAATCCTGCCAACAGAAAGATTTCATGTTCTTAGTGATGGTAAATGGACATAGCCTATATATATATTGTCAATATTGTAATATTTGTGATTTCTTATTATTTATTGAGTTTATCTATATTTTGTATAAAAGGTGCCACAGGGATATTTTTATTTTACTGAAATGTTAAGTATATATCATATGAAAGAACTACATATGAACAAAACCAGCCCCAGACGCATGAACATGGGCAAAGTCAATGAAAAGAAATGTCCCTATACGGAGGCAATAATCTCTCTTTCTTAAAAATGTATTGTTTTTTCTAATAAAAATGTCAGAGTCCTAGTCATGAAACCTTATTTCCCAGTAAGACTTAGATAGGGTGAGCGCAATAAAACTTTTATCAGCTTGACTTTTTGACAACCTGTGCTTATCTAAATTTGCACTTGTAATTTGAGGTTATGGACAGGTCAGGCCTTCTAACCAATGGGAGTTTTGTCTGAGGTGATCAAAGACGCAATATCTAAACAGAATCTAAAAATATACAGTTGGACGAATGCACTGTATAGCATTGTTGTATGTGCAGTTTGATAAAAAAAAGTATTGCTCTGGTTCTAATACAAAAGCAAACCTGCCTGCCTCAATCGTCCAAATAGGTTCACTATAGAAAACTGAATTATTTCAACTGGATATAAGTTTGTAGGAGTAAATACTTTCAGCTGTTCATCCAAGCAGCTTCTTTAGTTCTGACGGGATCCTGATAAGTAAGGCAGGACTGTCTTTAGCAACTAAAACTCATTGTGTTAAACAGTTAAAGACCTGATACTGATCACTATAAAAGTCTCATAACAGTGAAGCATGAAGAACAGCTGAACTCTTAACCCCAACTCTCGTCAACGTTTATTGCTTTTATGTTTACTCCATGAAAAACTGTAGCGTACTCCAGGCTGTAAGATAGATTAACAGGTATAATAAACTTTTCTGTGTATCTGAATTGTGCGTTAAAAGCGGACCATTTTATCATGACAAAGATACGCATATTGTACTGCTACTGATCAACTGACATCTGCAGAAAAAAATAAAAAAGTTCTTGGAAGTGAATCTTTTGTGTTGCAGTTTGATAAGAGTTGTACCGAGGGTCAAGCCTTTAACCCTGTCCTGAAATGCCTCCTTTCTGATCTTATCCTAAAGACCACTGACCCTAACTCATTCATAACAGTCTGCTCAAGAGTTCTTCTTGTCCGATAACCCAAATACAGCAATAAAACACACAATGCGCTGTTGTCTGGCATAAGAACGTTAAGACCAATGTCAAATTCTCGAGTAAGGAAGAGAATCATTAATTCAGTTCAATGTATTTCTGTATAACAGCAGTTGCCAAGCAGCACCTAACAAAAATTATGATTTAACTAAAAGTAAATCAGAAAATCGAAGTCTACTTATCAAGAAAAATCTGGAGGTTGCCATTTTGTTGTACTTTCATCATTTCTGTGGCCTTTCTTCAGATTACCAGACCATGAGAAGGTCTGCAACATTTTCTTATTTGACTTATGTAGCAGAAGACAGGGGCACGTCGCACTGTTTTCATCAAGTCTCTGAAAATAAACACAAGAGAAATGTAAAATGTAAAATGTTTCAAATGAAAGAGCAGCATCTGGACCTGTGGGGCAGGTTCTAATCCAGCACCACCTTTAAATACTGTAAACGTAAGTGCTCACACATTGTGAAATGTATGCACTAAATTCATTTGGTTTTGCTTTGTTTTAGATGGAATATAATAATAATGTGACCACTTGCACCAAAGCACCAGGTGCACTTCTTCGGGGTGTGGCTATAAAGTTAAGCCAACTTATTTTATCAGTTAGATCTTTACCAGAAAGTAGGATAGTACCTGATATAAAATAGGCTCTTCAAAAATGTTTAAAATATAACTGTATCTGTCTCTTAAATATATTGCAAGTTAAAATGTTACTTACAACAATGAAAAATGAACAGCTATTGCGGTCTGTGGGATAAAAATGGAAAAAAAAACCTAAACGAGCCAAAATGCAGTATGCAGGTTTGCAGGTGGTACGGCCCAGTCAGTGCCCTGAACAGTCCGACAGGCGGCGCCACTGGATGTATGAATAAGCAGAATTGATGCTGAGTATTATTGCTGAGAGTCCGGCGGAGGACAGGACAGCACTGACCTAATTTTGTCGCAAGGGTTTCGTTATCTTGTAGTTGTCTGTAACCTGGAGCCCATGGACCTCCTTTTACGCATCGCCTCTGCGTGCTGAGTGTCAG
>KN489473.1:0-29356 GCA_000787155.1 Scartelaos histophorus
TATCTGCACTCACACATTCACACAGAGCCAACACTTGGCCCCATCTCAAAAGTCAACATGGAAAAGGGTATGAAAATCTCACAGTCCAATACAGTTTAGATAATGATATTCACGCTAGGACAGGGAGGTCCACAATTCAAAATGTTGATACTGTACAAAAAATACAGACATATGTGTTATGTGTAATATCCACAATGGACAGTGGGACAGTTAAACACCATTTAAAACTTGTTGCAGTGTACATGAAGAGATCCTTAAACATTTTATAACATTTATTATGCTCCATGTTCCTCAGTCACTTTTTTCACATCATGTCTTTGATAATTTTTTTCTTGGGATCTTCATTCAAAATTAGAACTCACTGAGTTCTTATTTACTACTTGACGATTTCTGACACTTTGGATGCGGTTTTAAATTATTCCTTGCCTACATTATTTATGCAATATGTTACAAGTAGTCTATGTAACTTATTAACAGGCATGTTTGTTGAGGCCTAACTTTGCTTAAAGTAAAAAGTCATGGTTCATAGTTCCAAAAGTAGTCCCTTTAGATTAGAGAAATGCAACACCACTTTACAAATGTTATAGTAATAAAGCCTTTCTAAATATATGTATTCAAATGTGTTCTTAATGTATATTTATTAAGGGCTTGAATACAACCCATGTCTCATTTGGTTTGTTGATGATAGTACAACCTTATTTTAAAGGGTTGCCAGTAATTCTTATATAAATTCTAATCTTGTGATCTCTGTAGTTTTTAAAGAGTGTATTTAAACAGTGCAGCCCAGGTGATGGTCTCAGAGTAATTCCAGTTGACAGGTGTGCGCCCCCTCACCTGTCAGGCGGTGTGATGGATACACAGGTAGGCAGGGCCCCATATGCCCGCAGTCACATGATCAGGCCAGATGTGAGCCTGCTGCTGCTGTTCACCCATTTACACACAAACTCTAATGTACTACCCACATACTCTAATACTGCATACAAGAGCTGTCTGCGTCATCAAATATTCATGCCTGTCTGCATTAGCTAGCACTTGTAATTGAGTTCTGTATATTCAGACATGATTAACTCGCTCTAATTCCTCAAAGGAGCGCACCAATTAGATCGCACTTGCACGAATAGGATTTCACATCTTAGCACGGCTCCACATGGCTCCACACTTGCCAAGACCATTACAAGTGACTGTGATGTTCAGTGCGGTGGCAGTGACGTGACTAAAACATAAAGGTCTTCACAATGCCAAAATTGAGCATCAGAACGCTATTTATTTTATTTACTGCAATTAGCAAAGAGCATTTTGAAGTGGGCATTTTAAAGTAGTGTGATGTAACTCTGAAATTGCTTTTGTTCTCTACTATAATGGACTGTAATAGTGGGAACCATAGACTGTGTAAAGAAGTGTACTAAGGGAGTCTGATGTCAGCCATAGTGTTTGGCTCCAGTCAAATGAAGCGTATGATGCTAGCAGTTATAGGAGTGGATTTAGAGTAGAGGTCTATATTAGGTATAGGAATTAATTCACAGACAAAACTGAAATAAACGGCAGGGTCATGTAAAGCAGGTTAATATGAACGAACGTTTTAAGACCAAAATGCTGAGACTCATAGCAGCTGATGCAGAGAAAGGGGTGGTAATTTTTGTTATAAAGTCAATAGTCTATATTTTATTATTTATTAGATGGATTTTTTGTCATAGAATAGTAGGCAATGTGTTCCTATAGGTATATGCATGGGCCTTTGATGCAAAAATGAAAACCTTGCAACTCTATATGGTAATCCTCAACAAATAAAAAGTCAAAATAGAAAAGATAAACTGTTTTCCTTACTTACTGAAAGAGTTTACCAAGTCTATTCTCATTATTTAGCTTCTATTATCAGAAGTTCTAGAGAGGTTCCATGCACGTTTAGCCCTGGTCTGTATCCATAACGTTATTAGAATACATTGTTTGGACAAGAGAACAGGACTCCACACACCAGCCGACCCATTTTTCGCCCCCTGCTGTTTTTGTCTAAGCACTTTTGTTCCCCGGAGGAGAGTCAGGAGTACATCCGTGTGTGACCCAGTGCTGACCCACCACAGTGTCAGTCTCCGTCCCAGCTCGGGTGCACCTCCGCTGGGCACCGTGTCAGCTCGTCTCTGGGCGTCGAGCTGGAGACATGGCCCTTAGTGCACAGGGGTCACTTTGTGTTTGGGAGTGTACGGCGCAGAGGAGAGAGCTAGAGTACAGACAATACTATGCTGCCAAGGATTGTTTAGGAGGAGCAGAGTGTCCTGGCTGTCCCTTGTATACATGTTACCGTGATGACTAAACATGGACACGAGTGAGCCGGATGAGTTTACAAATCTCTGTCACTGTGTTAGTTTCTCAGAATTGAAACAGATAAATAAAATCAAGCAGTTTAGACACTGGCCTAAATAGAGCAATTCCAGTACTTTAGGACATGTGACTGTAGTAACTGTAGTAATCAAGAGCGTTTTTTGTCATATCTGCTGATGAACTGTGTGTTATTTAAAATTCCTCACCATTGTTGCCCCAACATACGACATAACAACCACAGCCACATGGTGTCAGTAAAGAGACAAACTTTTATATTGTGGTCTGGGCCATATTCTGTTTTTAGTGCAAATGTGTAGATGTTTTTTCGTGGTGTGTGCTGCAGTTTACTTACAGTTTACTTACTTGCAGTTTACTACAGTTTACTCAGATCAAAGCTGAAAAAAATATTTCAACCTGAATGGGTTTTTAACCAGTTAATATATAAACACATAAATACATAAAAAAAACATCTAGGCTTTTTGGCTCTATGTTTATGCTTGAACTTCAATAATTAATTTCCAAGCTTAGACAATTATTTTACATTTTGTCCATGTGAAGCAACAATATTGAGCTAAAGCTATTAATACTCTTTGTGGCAGTTCATGGCAGAATTTAATTTACATTTGTATTGTTAAAGAATAGTTAGTTGGCATTTTTGAACCCTTCATGTATGGACTCCCTGGCATTTAATGAATAACTGTAGGCACAGAGCAGTGGTGGGGAATTGGGGGAGGTGAAAACAGACATTTTCTGTATCAGTTAAAGTATGTGTGTTATGGTTAAAAGCTTATGAAAGTTGAATTCACGTAGCAAGTTCCATTTAAAACCAGTTATTAAAAGTCTTCCGATTGTGTTAGTAAAAGAAAAAGTGAGTGAGTTTTGTGTCCCGTGAGTTATCCATATATGACCTCTTACCATGACAGGAAGTAGCCCAGCCTGGGTATAACAGCAGTAAATATGCAGGGGGACAGGTCTGTTCCAGGTCATAGACTGCACCATGGTCTCTGGGGTCATTATGTGCATCTCTTTCAACAGTTTGACACGTTTGCTTATAACACCTTACACACACCACTCTGTACAACAATCCCATCTATTTAATTTCCCGAGTGACAATATTGTATGCAGGAGTCAAATCACATTACAATACTTTTTAGTTTGCGTAGCTCATTTCTTGACAGATGGACAGACATGGCGGCCAGGAAGTGCCCGCTCGAAGAAGTGATCATCTATGCGACAGTAGCGCTCACTGTGTGCATGTGCGATTCTGTCAGGAGTCTGGGATAAGGGGTGAGACCTCGGGGTGGTCCACTTCACAGGACCTGCCTCGTATGATCCTGATCTGATGAGCCTATGAGAAGTCATTTCAAAGAGTTGGACTAATAGAGAGGTCTGTCCACGTACACAGTCTGGGCTCTGAAGTGTGGCTACATTTAAATGAGTTGCACATCCTCGTCAAGCCCAAGCAGATTTCTGGCATTTGTCAATTTGAGGGAGAAATATGGACACTGTTTGTCGTTGTATTCAAGTCACATAATTTGTCATTAGACTTTACAGATGAGTTCAGTTTTCTTCTAAATCATTTTTTGGACATTCTCTTGAGTTATCCATATCGACACAGCTTTCTGACAGACTCCTCTCCACATGTTCAGTCTTAACGATTTTTTAAAATTAGTATTAAATCTATACAGTCCAAATCATCATTTGCTGTTTTGGAGCAAAAATTAAAGGTACAGTATGTAACTTTATAGAGGTTTCACATCACCTGAATGATTCCATGAAAATACAAGTTGGAGCCATATTTTGAATCCATGGAGATGTTTTATGGGATACTGAGCAAGATTATATTCAAAGGAACAACGTTTCCATGGAAACAAGCCAGAGAAGGCCTTCTTTCAGGCCAAATAAGAGTCAGGTTTATGGAGATGTAAGCCCGCTCAGAGCCTGTTCAGACCAAGCATGCATGTTCAACAATTTTTGGTGATTTTTCTTGTCTCGTCATGTTTTGTTTTATTTGGGGCTATCCCCACAAAATGTAACCTTTTAGAAGAGAGTACTTTTCTGTATTGTCAAGCAGTAACCGCAGTAGTCCTTATGGAGAGAAAACAGTTACTTCTTTCTTTTCAAATACGTGTTCACAATAACATTATTATTATTACTTCATGTTAAACCAATCATAGTTCTAGTCTGTAGTATCTCCTGTATCTCTACTTTACACATATTTCAGCATGCTGTCAGTTAGCCCTTTTCCTCAAATGCACCCAAAACATTGCATAGTTGAGCATGTTACTTCTGGTTGAACTGGCTGTGACTGCTCACGTGGGAGACATGTCCAGATTTGGGATTCTCTCGGTGGCGTGGTTCTGTAAACACCAACACGAGGCAGTGGAGCCGAGCAGAGCTGAAATATTCATGAACCAAAAACTGAGGCCAAATCAACAGCCAGTGAAATTATGAACAAGTCTACTGCAGCTCCAAACAAACAGGCTCTTTAGGTGATAGGTGCTCAGTGGATCAATTACACATACGTACATGTATAGGGTTTTATTGTGCAGTTTAAAAAAAGAATAATTTGTTTTCGTGTATGAGTAGTTTTTAGATTCCAGACTGTGATGTTGTTAGTCTCAGATGAGGAGGCAGATTTTCCTATTTATTCCATTGCACTTTACCATGAAATATCCAAAAGGAAAATAAACAAATGTCAAACCTGACTACATTAAATAACTTACTATATTACATGTATTATTTTGCCCTCATCTGTATTAAATAATGTTAAATAATTAAATTGTGATTTTTGTTTAAAACTCAGCCGTAAACCTTCAGAGTTGGAGTGAAGATTAAACCATTTGAGAATGTTTCTTGAGAAAGGCCATCTGAGGTAAAAATGTAGTCTACTTGAAGAGGATTTTTTTTCATCTTTAGTTTTTACCTGTGATGTCATTTTGGTATTTGACAAATTTTTAGATTTTAATAAGGAGAGTTTTTTTTGGTACATTGAAATATATAGTGGAAATTACGTGAGCAAAGAAATCTTTCCAATTCATATAAAATGCATGTTTTTTTTTTTGTTTTTTTTTGTTTTTTTACCAAATCTATGTTTTACTAAATGTATGTCACATTAAATGTCATGTCTTCCAGTTCCCCTTTTACTTACTGAACAATAGAATACAATTGCTCATATTAATAATGATTTCTGAGCTGTAATTTGACGCACGTCCTTCCTCTTTTGTCTCCATAGTTGTTTTAATGACAGTCCTGGTAGTAGCAGGTACTTCCTGTTTGACACATCACAGATCCGAGTGATACTGGCTCAGGTCTCAAGTCTCAGGTCTAAGGTCCAGACTGATGAACCCTCACAGACAGCTCCCTCTGGGCTCAGTCACTGCTGTTTCACTCAAGGCCCACTCCAAACCACTAAACTCACTCTGAAGTAAACGTAAACTAGATACAAGTTCTATTAGTTCAGATCATTATTGAACAAATAATGGGAAATATTAGAGATCAAACTTTGTGATGCCAATTACACAGCGTTAAATAGTGGCAGAGTCAGTTATAAATCTTGGAAGCAGTCTCACGGTCTGGCCTTCAAGTTTACAACCGTCCTCCATCACTCCAAGACAAATGTCCCCAAGGGCACAATAAAGTGTATTGTATTGTGTTGTATTGTACTTCAATCAGGAAACCTTCAAACGTGTACTAACAAAGTTGATAATGGACCTACAAATAGTTAACGCATTTTATATGTTAAGTTAATGTTCAAAATGTGCAGTATAGTATTTGATTGCAGGATTAGAGTATGTCACATTCATGAAATGCATAGAACAATTGGTTCGTTCTCCATTGTAAAATAATGGAAATAATCTCTTAAAGGTGCACTGCGTCTTATTTCTATTAGAGGGTCTATCATCTGTTTATCTCCATGGAAATATTACCGCTTTGTCTAGAATGTTCCACAGTGTAGATTAAACCTAAATCTATCACGAGGGAGACAAGCAGATTACAGCACTACACTAAAGTACAATTCAGATCTATGAAGAGTTGTATTTTTGAATAGAAAAGTTGCACCTTTAAATTGCGGCTGTTGGAAATAGAAATCCTGTATTTTAGCATTTTATTTGAGTCCATATTTTGGACTTCCCCTTGCATTGAGCTCCATACATGGATTTCAGGTTGTTGATGTGTGTGTTTGAATGAAGTGGCCTCTTTCATGTGTGTTTATGTCTCATGTTCAAAGCACAGAACGCATAATCCACTGTTCAAGGCTGTGTTTACTCTCTTCTCATTCCCACACATAGTCACACAATGTATAGACCATCTCAGCAGTTATTGTCAAACCTTTACCCCACCAACCACCTCGGAAAACTTCATCTTCAAAAGTACAATGCAAGATGTAAACATAAATTAAACATAGATTAAACAAGGGTAGAACTGGACCAAACCAGACCAACGACTGGGCTATGTTGAAGTTTCTGATTTACAGGTTTAAACCAGGACACGGCCAGATCCTATATTACACCAAGTTTGATTCTTGTGAACTTTAAGAGTAACTTCATGTTATAAAGCTCATCAAAAACATACCAGGAGTTTTGTTTTGTTTCATTCACACATGTTTGAGTAGTTCTGGATTATTAAGAGATCAAAATGCAAGTGTATGGAGTTTAAAACACAGTGGAGCACTTCCTGTATTACCACATGATGCCACAGTTTGTGTTTTCCGTTTGAGAAAAAAGCTCAGCCTGAATATGCATGAATGAAATAAAACAAAAGTTCTCATATGAAACATTATAACATAGATCATAACATAGATTATAATCCAGTGTAAAGTTTGGCTTTTGATGCATTTGTAATGATGATGGATTGAAACAAAGCAAACCACAGAATTTAAACTTGCACAACATTGAACTACTCATACTCCACATATGCTGCAGGCCACTGGCACAAGCTTTAAGACCAGGGTCCATCCCATGTTATTACCCAGAGATGAGTTGTTGCGAGTAAAATTGAACTACAATTGACTTAAAGACAGTCTCTCACCCGCAGTTCAGTCTGACCCAAATTCCCTTTTACCTCATCTGCCTAGACATTTGTTTAGCCTTCTGGGCAAACACTTAGAGAAATATATGAGGGAGGGGGCAGAGAAATACATATGCTTGACTACACCACAGTTCGTATCGCAGAGCAGTACAGAGGAACAGAGCCCTCTAGTGGCAGCGCTGTACGCCGGAGTGTGCCAAAATCTGTCAAAATGTGTGTGTGGAGAGGAGGGATGAGAGGGCTCCAGTGTAAGTGAGCTAATAAATGCTAAGTGCTACCGAAAACCAAATGGAAGCGGTCACGACGGGAGCGATTTGGTGCACAGAGACTGAATCGAGGTCATACAAACATAACAAGAAGAGAAGAAAGAGCCATTTTTCTTTCGCGAATACTGTAGCATCAAGGTTGTCATGGATAATTATCTCATTAAGCTTTCTGATTTGAGCTTTTTTTTTGCAGATTTGATAGTTTTTTTTCTATTAAAAATATATACAAAAAATACTTGGTTACTATGGTTGGTTCTTTACATAGCTCAATTGAATGATAATTTGATTGATTAATTTATTAATTTAGACATTTATTGGGAACGATTGGGGACTTTTTTTTTTCCCATTGCGAGATAGGACCAGTGCCTTGTCAGAGGTGTTTGCTTCTGGAATGCTTTTACAATCAATTTTTAGATAATAAAAATTGTAATAAAGCTTTAGCCAATTTACATGTTCAAGTGTCAGTGTGTGTCATTCAAAGCTACCTTAAACTTTTGTGCATCATTACTTTATTTTTGTTAGTTTCTCTCACCAAACTAAGTGGTATTTTAGGTGTAAGACCAGAGTTCTTACATGAAAGGGCATTTTAGTTCTTGGTTTTATTCTGATCCACATCAGCCCCATTAAAATAACAGCACAGAGCCAGTGTAATGTGGGATCATATGCTCTAGTTAAACCAAACAAGGGCAAGGTATTCCCACTCCAAGGCCAGAGGAGGAGAACTTGGGAGTGTGTGTATGTGTGTGTGTATAATGTATATGTATAGTATATATACACACACCATGAGTAAGATTTTAGGGCTTCTCTCTCTCCGTTGTCTTTCTTTCTGTCTCTAACCCGCTCTGTCACTGTCTGTGCCCGACTCACCCTTTCCTCTCCTCTCACAATCTGTTTTATTTATATCTTTCTATCTCTTCTCTCTCTCGCCTCCCCTCTTTTCTCTCTGTCTTTCTCTTTCCTCTCTCACTCTCTTGCTCTCTCTCCCCTTTGCCTTTCTTTTTCTGTTGATCTCTCCATGCTATATACTTCTCTTTAATTTTCGTACTCTTTTATCTTTCTATCCTTCTTGGTTTATTCTGTTTTATTTCTATCTATTCAACTCTTCTCTTTTCTCTCTCTCTCTCCCCCCTCTTTTTCTTCTGCTGTCTCTCTCCCATTCCCCTCCCCCACTCACCTTTCACTCTGTATTTTGTCTCTCCTCTTCTCTTTCTCTCCTCCTATTTCTCCTGCTTTCTGTATCCCTCCATACATCTCCCCGCTCTCTTCCTCTCTATCCGATTGCCTCCTTCTCATTTCCTTTCTCTCTCTTTGTCTCTCTCCGTCTCCCCCTCTCTCTGTGTGTTTCTAAATGAACTGCCATGCTCTGTATTAGCTTGTGTGTGTGTGTGTGTGTGTGTGTGAGTGTGTGTGAGGCAGAGGCTCTTAGGCCCAGTGCAGCCCGCTCATTAAAACCCTTTTCCTCTTTCCAGCACCGACTCAGTGTGGACATTGTTTACACACAAACGTTGCCCTGGGATTCCTGCTTATTTCTATTACCGTCTTGAAGGGGCAGGGGGAAACACAAGCATGCGCGCAGCTTGTCCACATTGCTTTTCATGAAATACTGCCTCTCCAGGAGTGCTTTGAAGAAATGGGCTTCTTTTTAGACTCGCTCCTGCGGTGGGTCACTGCTCCGGCCACGTTACCTTTTGCGGACACTCGGTCGCCACGTCGCTATTGGTCTTGAATTCAACGCAGCCGCAGTCAAAAAGTCTGCACAAAGAGCCTTATGCATCGTGGTTAATTGGCTACAAAAATAGTTCGTTTATTTAGCTGCGAGAGTCTCCATGGAAATGCCGTAGAGCTACGTAAGCACAATGATTGGGGGTTATTTTGTGGTGTTGTGCTATTATAAAATACATTCTGTTCCAGTTTGCACAATGATTCCTTATGGTGCATTCTGGTGAAATGATAACAATAACAGGCATTACGTTACATAATGTTCACATGAAGAGTTCGTTCGCAAAAACAGATGTGTTGCTTGAAAAAGTCTGCAGAGGCTTGTAGTTTAGTTTTAGCGTTTTTTCTAAATTTTCTAATATTTTCTAAAGCCAAATGTATTATATATTATTCCATCCCTTCTTGGTAAAATCCACTCTTCATTATTGTCATTTGTAATATCTCTAGAACAAGAAAAATGGCATTTTTGAAATAATGATTTATCTGTTGTTGCTATTGAATATAGTATTTATCTACATCTAATTTCAGACATATTTCATCTCCAGTGGTTTTGTGCATGTAGGGCTGGGCATCAAACTCTTTTTCTCATATTGATCAAACACAGTTTAAGTATTATATTTTATTATTATTAATTTACCAAAAATCACAACAAGATCCCATTTATTCTTCTGGTCTCTTCTCCAAACCAAACGCTTTTAGGATAGAACATTTAAAAAGCCAAGGCCGATCATTGTGATCTGCCAATGACTGGATCATGATTCAATTATAATTCAATTAATCACAGTGATACAGAGCTCAACAAAAAGGCTGCATATCTCATCTATTTAGCAACTCAAACCAAGCCTCTTGTTGTGTGCCAACATTTTATGAGAATCTATGAGAACTTAATATAGTGTCAATACTGTAGTTGTAATTGGAGAACTTTGAAATGTTTCTATAAATAAAAATGTGTGCAGTGAGTGGTAATAAATGATTTAATTACCAACAGCGGCTGTCCTTATATGTCCACCTCAGTTTACAGTCACGCACGCACACACAGACACACACACATACACACACACCTGAAGGGCCCTGGTGCTGGGTCACAGTCACACACACACACACACACACACACACACACACACACACACACACCTGAAGAGCCCTGGTCCTGGGTCACAGTGGCACTCACCCCCTTGAGCGGCTGATGCAGCTCTGTGTTACTCCACACTCTGCTCATGTTTGGAAACAGAGGCCGCTCACTCGCACTGCAGCCATCGAAGCAGCTGGAGCGTGCAGGAATTAGTCCGGCCCAATGCACACTTACATAAAACACACAGTCACCTAAGGGGCACAGAGATCCAGGAAATACACCAGGCCGAAAGTCTACAAATAGCCCAGCGTTTACGAGTCAACATGTCACATCTAAACTGAACATTTTTAGACTATGACTAAAACAAGGTTAATTAAGGACTTGGACGATTGCTGTGGGAAATATACAGCGATGTAATGATTTGCCCCATCATTCTGGATGTCTGTAGTAAGAAGGATTAATATTAATGTTAGAATAATTAAATAAACACAAAATAAACGCATTTTCTTCATTAAATGTTAAACACTTTACATAGACAACAAATTCTACAGTGCAGCTCTTGTGCACGTTTTGGATTTTAGTAATTTGTCGATGCAATGTCACTCATTCATCTTATTTCCTGTGCTGGAGCAGGTGTCAGTCGAGCTGCTGCCTGCAGAAACACATGGAGAGTACAGGGAGATCCAGGAAATACATCAGGCCAATCATCCATCACCAGCACATGATATATCCAGCCCCCGTAATTGCATTGCTGTTTAGAGAGGCGGTCGTTATTTATGAAATATTGAAATAACAAATGGCATGTGGTGGCAGATATTAGAGCAGGAGATGCCTCAGATAAGTCTTGTGCCTGGTGCGGGCGTGGTGCCCAGGCGGCTGGCTGCAGAAGACCTGTAGTCATCACAAAGTGGAGATATTTACTGCTCTGTGCGCAGGGCTGCAGAGGGAGCTCTGAAAAATGATGTTTGTGTTTGAGCCGACTGCTAATCAGGTTTAGCTCAGAGCATGTGAGGACACTGTGTCCACATACAGTGTTAGTCAGACACCTGGAGGAGGCTACTTCCTGGAACACTTCACTTATCTAGGATCACTATGAAGATTGGTTGTAAAAATTCAGTAAGCACACTGTGAAAATCACTGTCCAGTTTGAGAAATCATATAAATGTTTTCATCATTTCTTGAATGAATGGGTTTAATTAAAAAAATCTTTACCTAAGGGTACACTATGCACTATGTCCTCATTTATTCCACATACTTGTTATTGCTTGGCGTGGAATTATCCACATACCCCACCAGTTCAAGTTACAGATCAGAACTGTGGCAAAATAAAACAAGATAGATAAATTTAATTCCGTACTTTGGATCATCTAGGCAACACTATAACATCTGAATGGAGACAAGCAGGTGACAGACCTCCACAAGAAAGTTACAAAGTGTGCCTTTAAATGTTTTTGTGTTTTTTTAATGTTTCAGTGTAAAGTGTTTTACAGTCAATTACTGTACATATTTTCCTTATTTTATGTGTATGTATTATTATTGTGTATTATGTATTTTTGTGTGGCCATATACCTGTGTATTTTCTTATTTTTTTTTTTGAAAGTTGACAAACTGCTTTACTGTGGCCCTCTCCTAAATCCTTGTTCTTCCCTGTGTGTGCTTCAGAACACCCTGGAGACGTGTAACAGCTGCAGTAAGCCCATCATGGAGCGGATCCTGAGGGCCACGGGGAAGGCCTACCACCCACACTGCTTCACCTGTGTGGTGTGCCACCGCAGCCTGGACGGAGTGCCCTTCACTGTGGACGCCTCCAACCACATCCACTGCATCCAGGACTTCCACAAGTAACATACACTCCTCACTCTTCACTCTTATTATTTTCAGGTTATATCACACTCATTTGTTTGGAATTGAATACATAAATCACACATGTAATCCCATAGTATTTATATTTATTAAAATGCCTTATGGCAATTTAACAGTAACACTGTATATCTAATTTATAGCTGTTTACATTTATATATTTTTGTTCAAGTGAAAAGGAAGTTTAAACAAAGTGTTTAACTTACACTATATTGCCAAAAGTATTGGCTCACCTGCTTTGACTCGCATATGAATTAAATGGCAACTCATTCTTAATCCATAGGGTTTAATATGACATCGGTTCACCCTTTGCAGCTTATGGGAACTTTTGAGCACTCTTCCAAAAGCACATTTGTGAGATCACAGACTGATGTTGGACGAGAAGGCTCTGCTCTAATTAGACTTAGACTTTATTGATCCACAAGGGAAATTTTTTGGGCATTCATCCCAGTGTTGTTCAAGTTCATCACACCAAACTCTCTCATCCATGTCTTTATGGAACTTGCTTTGTGCACTGGTGCACAGGCATGTTGATGAGGAAGGGCCCATCACCTAACCCTTGCCACAAAGTTGGGAGCATAAGGCCGTATATATGAGTGGACATAGTTAACGTGCTAGCTGCTGTGTTCCATGTAGGACGCAGCGACAGGAGGCTCTTCCAGCTCCTTCTGACCCTGGCTCCAATCGACTTACATTAGGATCTTGTTGCCCCTCTCTCTGTAACTGCTGCTGTGAGCCTCTTCATTGTAGTCTTAAAATGTTCTTATTAACCCGTTCTACATTATCCTGACATTTTTTTCACTATTTTGTCCGGCAAAATCATCGATAACATGGAGCCTCCTGTAACCGTGAGCATCGCGAGCCTCATTTGAGTGGCACTGAATGCTGTGGGTGCACTTTTTTTGACAGTCTATGGTCGGGAGCATGGAATTGTCTAAAATCTCTTGATATGTTGAAGCATTCAGAGATTCTTTCACTGGAACTAAGAGGCAAAGTCCAGCTCTTGAAAAACAACCCCACACCATGATCCCCCCTCCACCAAATTTTACACTTGGCACCATGCAGTCAGACAGTATCGCTCTCCTGGCAACCGCCAAACCCAGACTCGTCCATTAGATTGTCAGGTGGAGAAGCGTGATTTGTCACTCAGGAGAATGCGTCTCCCATCTCCACTTCTCTAAAGTCCAGTGGCGGCGTGCTTTACACCACTACATCCGACGCTTTGCATTGCACTTGGTGATGTGTGGCTTGGATGCAGCTGCTGAGCCATGGAATCCCATTCCATGAAGCTCTCTGCACACTGTTCTTAGAGGTCTGTAGTGATTGACTCTGCAGAACGTTGGCGACCTCTGCACACTATGCGCCCCAGCATCCACTGACCCCACCCCGTAAGTTTACGTGTCCTACCACGTACCTACCAGCTGCTGTTGTTCCCATTCGCTTCCACTTGGTTATAATACCTCAGTTGACTGAAATATTTCACTGAGCTCCTGAGAGTGACCCATTCTTTCACCAATGTTTGTAGAAACAGTCTGCATGCCCAAGTGCTTGATTTTATACACCTGTAGCCATGGAAGTGACTGGAACACTGCTGAGTGAATACTTTTATATATAATGTATCTTCTAATGGAAGACATTGTTTAGGCATTTTCTTTTTCCTACTCCTTTTCAAGTTTAAATAAGAAAAAAATATCTGAAATGCACATTAAGTGTACTGGATATACAGTATGTGTACTTCTTGTGTTTATGAATCTGCTTGAAATAGATAAACCAATGAAATAAATGAAATGAAAACTATTCACAGGAGCTAAGTACAAGCATTCGACTTGTTCTCTTTCTACATACAGAATGTGTCCTTTTAGTTTGACGACACTGCATCTGTGACTGTACAAAGTATTTGAAATAACTACTAACCACCAGCCTCCAGTTCATCTGTCCTCCTGAAACATGTGAAACTCGTCTCATCTCCAAAGTTCAAAAACATGGCTCCATCCACACGCATTTGTGTTACATTTGATCACATTTGGTTTGGCTACATTTCACTCTTTAGAGGTTGCCAACAACTCGACGCAAGCTGCTCTGGTTATGATCCGGACCGATCAATATTAGTAAATATTTGCACAG
This sequence comes from Scartelaos histophorus, assembly GCA_000787155.1. Classification (NCBI taxonomy): domain Eukaryota; kingdom Metazoa; phylum Chordata; class Actinopteri; order Gobiiformes; family Gobiidae; genus Scartelaos; species Scartelaos histophorus. The sequence goes on from KN489473.1 coordinate 14,389, forward strand.
CTGGATCTAATTTTCTGCTGTGTTGGAAAAAAGCGCTGAAACAATTAGATGTGTTTTTCTGACGACTTTATAATGGGATTAGCCCAAGTCAAGAAATGAGCATATGGTATAAAGCTGACGTTTTCTGGCTTCCTATCATTGTCCAAAAACAGGGATGTGATCACTGATGAGGGACTTGAAACACTTCTTTATTTCACTTAGTATTCCATTTCTTCAAGCAGTAGATGAGTGTACTTTTTGTGTACTTTTACTCTTTTTTAAAAGAGGAAAATCCATCTTCTGACAGGGAATCCCATACATTTTTTAGACTCTAGGTAAAAACCAGTGAGCATGCACTAAATGTTGTATGTATTATATTGTATTATTTATTTTATTATACTATATATATTTTTTTATTTTATTATAGGCCATTATATTTCATTTTATGCTCCTGTATGCATCTGAAAAAGTTCTATAAGACTGATGGATTGTTACAACCCACCTGAAGTCCCATATTATTGTAGATGGTGTTACAGTGAACTCAAAATGTTTCGAAATTACAGTGACAGTTTTAGGGGAAACACCCCTAGTTAAACAGTGAATCTTGTCATTATATCACATGTTTTTCATAGTGTGACTTCTATGACATGAATGCAAAAAATACGTTACAAAATCTATTACGAAAAATAACATCCTTGGTAACCCACAAGAAATCACACTGCTCAATACACGGTCTGTTGGTGGTGAACCCATATTCAATTCCCGTCATAATGTTGCGTTACACAATCTCTGTTTTCCCGTTTTCATTGATCAAAACAGAAGTGAGGAGCCTCTCTGTAGAGTGGAGTGTCTGGCTCACTGGCTCTGGGTCGTAGGTGTGGTGGTCTGTAGTTTAATTTCCTGTGACAAGAGTGACCTCAGGAGCTCAGCAGACCTTTTGTCGAAGAACCGTTTAAGAGCAAAACACAGTCTTTTCTCTGTGTGAAACGGCTGCATTTCCACTTCCTTATTCTTGTTCTCAAAGCTGTCATGAAATATGGTACAAGTGGTTTCTGTATGACTGGAAATGTCTGTAAACTTCTCATTGTGTCATTGATACAATATAAATAAGATGCTCTCAGGGTTGACTCATTCAGCTATGAAGGCTTTTGCACAGGTTTTAAAGTGCATATGACAAGTTTGAATACTCATTTTACGTTATCCTATTTAAGACATCACAAAAAATGGCCTTTGTTTATTCACATTTGTACATTTTGGTTTATATAAGTTTATAATTGTACGTTCTGGTTGGACATGTGTATCAGATATGACATACATTAAGGTCATTCATTCCATAACTGTTACCTAGCACCTGTTACCTAATGTTTACAAGGTCCAAAGCTTGTCTGAATTTCACAATATTTATGTTCTGACTTATAAAAAACACTTTTATTTTGTTAAATCACGTCTTAATCCATCAGAAAAATGCCTTCCTTGTGCGTAATTGTCTCTGCATTTGGGATGGAAGTTTTGGTGTTGATGGTATAGGTAGTTTTGGAACGGTATAGGTTTAGATTTTGGAACGCTGCTTCCAGTGTTTTCATGCATTTTCTCTTTTCTTTTTTCCCCAAACTGCTTAACTGAAGTAAACCTATAATAAATATTTACCACAAGTGCTGTCCCACCAAACCATTAGAAATAATTGGAAAAACATGAAAACCTGTTATATGCACTTAAATATATTTGCGTATGACTACATAGCCTAGCATTGTATAATTGTACTATATCAAATGAATTCAAGTATAGCAGGGTGCTGTATCATGAAACAAATGTGTTTATTGTAGTTGTAGAAAAAGGTGTCAAATGTAATTTCCATGTGTATTGTTCATTTATGAAATATAACCTTTTTATCTGTCTAACATGGTAATGTAGCATTTAGTCTTTTTATAGCATTTTTGTTGTACATTGTTTAACAGGAAATTTGCCCCCCGTTGCTGCGTGTGCCATGAGCCCATCATGCCTGCTCCAGGGCAGGAGGAGACGGTGCGCATCGTGGCTCTGGACCGGGACTTCCATGTGCAGTGCTACCGCTGTGAGGTGGGTCAACAGTCATGTTTTCTGCACTTTGTATGTTTCTGGGTACTTCTGTTCATTCCATTTATAACTAAAGAGAGGGTATGATGTTAAACAGGGCTGGGACAAGATACAATATCCAGAAGACAAGACACAAGATATTATTCATAATAAATATCCATCCAATTCAATTGGATGCAATCCAATTCCCATTTTTGCCCTTACTATTAATTACTTAATTTAAATTTTCTCTTGTCAGTGTAGCATTGATTTTGGAGCTTTTGTGTCTCAAAAAAATCACTCTCAATTTTTATCTAATTCAAATGTAAAAAAAATCTTTAATTTTAAGCATGTGTTTCCAATCTTGTGTCTTGTGAGATCTTGTGGCATGAGATCTTGTCCCATTTCTAATCAACTTTTTGTGTTATCTACCTTATTATATTGTTGTTTTTTTCATCAAAAACATGTCTGAAGTAGTTTCCTGAGTCACTTGTGCAAGTTTGAGTGATCTTGCAGTCTCTCACAGACACTATTCAAACCTACCTTTCAGTTAGACACACAATATCACTTCATTTGTCTAAGACTCAGCCCATGAGCTTTCATAACCAGGAAGCTCTTTCCAGCCCTGCCCAGGCTCCCACCTCACAGTCCCTCCCTGCTCAGCCCTCCACTCACAGAACATCGAGCTGAAAAACATTTTAATACATTGTTTTTGCCATATGTAGTATTTTCAAACCAACAAAACAAAATGATGTTATGTTTTAGCGATTGATAGCCCTTAGTGTAACTGTAACACCCCCTCTTTAAGCTTAAGCAGCCTTTCCTTGGATCACTTGTTTTGAAAAATCTTTAGCCAAACTTAATCACATTCTTTCAACAGCAAACTCCCAAATGTTCTATGACTCACCTCTTTTTCACATTAATGAAACACCATATGGGCAAAACAGCATCTTAATTTTCCATCTCTCCTGTTTGTTGGTTAACAGACCTAAGTGTGACTACTCTCTTGCTGTTTATCAAAGCACAACGTTCCTTGGTAACACATAATACTCAGTGCACTGGAGATATGTAAAAATACTTTCTACAGGTGCAATAACAACACTTTAGATTCACCTTGAGCTGCTTTGGACCACTGCCTTCTGTCATTAATGAGGCTTGTGATATTTTTACTCCTAATTACTACAGTTCTTCCTCTTATGGACTAGAAATCCAGTTGCTAAACAGAAATGGAAATAATATTGCTGAACATCAAGCTAAATGAATGTTGGAGATATTTACAATAATATTACAAACCTGATTTCACCCATCTTGGTTGAGGATAAAAGGGTCATAAGAGCTCAAATGAAGATTGCATCCTTTTTACATCCCCTTTTTATTTGAGTAAATCAAGCACTTTTGTGATTTCATTCAGAAATAGCTCCTTTTGCCGCGGCTGCTTTCAGCTCTTCATTTGAGTGTACTTCTTTATCCTCAAAGGACCTTATTTTCTAATCTCTGTTATAATGTCACAGTTACACCTGGAGTTGTGTTTTGTTTCATTCACACAATTCAGTTCTGTTCCACAATGCATTCGGTTGCACCTTGTGATGTCATGTGGTGATACAGAAAGTGAAGTTGAATGAGGAAATGTCTCATACAAATTATATATAGAAACAAACCTCTCTCTTTGAAAATGTTTTGTGAAAATTACAGAAATAGAAATGTAACTTCTATGATAGGAATACACAGAAAAATAACATTCTTGGTAACCCACAAGAAAAAAGAAAATACAGAGTTACTTTCCTCATGTGAATAGTTTTAGACATAAAGAATCTCTTTAAATGTTTTCTTTTTGGATTGTGTAGGACTGTGGCTCCCTGCTATCTGAAGGGGAGAACCAGGGCTGCTACCCTCTGGACGGACATGTGCTCTGCAAGAACTGTAACAGCGGACGCATCCAAGCTCTCACCGCCAAGGCCACCACTGACCTGTGAACCCCGTGTGCCCTATGACCCCTGCGCAGCATCCAGACCCGCCCTCCAGAGTACACATCTTACTATGCTTCAGTCCATTGTAGTATTTATGCTGCTTGTGGCCAGTCTAATGCATTGAATTCACACTTTCACATACACATTCCTCGAATACCTTATCACATACATTGGTTGAGATGTTATTGCCTTGTCTAGAATGTTTCACAGTATAGATTAAACCTGCCTATCACGAGGGAGACAAGCAGCTTACAGCACTCCTCTACATTACAAATCAGATCTGTGGAGAATAGATCCTATTCACTGGAGGAATTGTGGTATTTTTGAGCAATAGAAACATCCATAATTAATAAATGCTAGATGGAAATTCTTAAAGTTATACTACGGGACATTGCAGGAAGGCAATGACATCTCCCAGGAGACAAGCAGGCAGTGGGCCGTCCAATAGATAAGTGTACCTTCAAAGAAACAAATAAGACAACATACTTATAACTTCTTATAACTTTACATTTACAATTTCATATCCATATCATTTTCTACAAGCTGTGAGTAGTTAGAGCGTGGTTTTGTTAGCACATGTAGCGTCCAATAAATCTTAGCACAGATGGAAATGGAAATAGATGATAGTCAGCGAGTTTTTACTATATTTTTACTTTATCAAATGAAACTAAAAACATAGAGTACTGCCAGGTGTCAAGATGTCTGCCTCGGTGTTGGAAGTTTAACTCTCAACTCTGACAATTTGCTGAATGTCTCATCCACTCTTTACCCCGTGGTTACATCCTGTAGTGACATGTCTACATGAATACACACTACATGGATTGACAGTCTCCTTCTTGAAAAGTATAAAAATCGTATAACATTTGGATTACCCAGTGCAACACATTCACCTCATAACCAGAATTTACTGGGTTCAGGTACAAAGTATTTATAAAGGAAGTACATGCCACTGAAGTAGCAGTAGTAGTCTTTCAAGTTCTTGGTACAACGTTTTTCTGCTTTACATGATAAACACATATATATTATTATATATTATTTTAACATAATGCCACAATTTGCCATAACTGGAAGACCAAGCAGGATTTACCAGTATAATTCAATGCATTCTGGCTGGCCACAGTCATACTCTCCACATTTCCAAGCAGGGTCTGAATGAGGTCTGTGTACACCAGCTTGCATTCCCTTACCTGTGATATCCTATATTGTACTTTTGACTTTTGAACTCTCATACCCAACCTCATGATGTTAAATGCTCCGTCTGTATTATAATCTCATACGCACTCATCTTTTTGTTTCGTTACATCTCTAGTTCCACTCCACATTTTGCGTGCACAATCGCTAAATTTGCCAGTCTGATCTAAAATAGCAATAGCAAAAACATGCCAACTGCGTGACACGTGTGCCCCGCAGGTGAAGTTGCGCATGTGAGTTTGAGGAGCAAAACAACACAGTATTTTTAACTAGCTCCATTGACATTATTTGAGAGAAATAATCGGAGTGGAAGACCAAAGAGAGGCGTCTGTCATCACACTGTTGGGTCTGATAGGAGCGAAGAGTGTTATGGGCCACAGGGAATACTAGAACAGCTACGATCACTGTCAAATGATGTCAATACATTACTATTTTTCCTTTTATACTTTAACTGGTGCAGTGGTTCTCAAACATTTTACACTAATTTAATAAATCAACAGTATAGCATGAAGCATATCTATCTTGCATGTATTAAATGACTTGCCTGGGATCAGAATACTCACTTCTACAATACTACAAAGATGTGAGTCATTGTTGAATCTCTGTTAGTTTAGATTCCCATAATTGACAGGTGGATTAGCCAATCAGGGACATGCACGATTTATAGCAAAACAAATATGGCTGCTTAGAATGAAAAAATATCACAGGGGACTGAATTCTGCAGAACATTTAATTATAGATTGGAAGATTTGAACCAGATCTGACCTCCTCGTCTCCATGAAGTTAAATAATAGATAAGCGTGTACATTTATTGACATATAGTGTAACATTCCATTTAAAGCAATAACAACTCCATAAAGACTCAAACCAAAAGATGATGAGATGAACTAAACTAAACCTGCCCCACTGTTTGAGAACCACTGCTCTAGTTTGTTGATGCATTTCATTTTTAACAAAGTATTATTCACTCACATATACTACAACTATGCAACACTTACGCCTACTGTAGACACTTTATATGAGAGGAACAAATACACTTTTAACCTGTACAGAATCAGACTGGTACTGTGTGACGACGCATCACTCTAGACTTTAGCGTGTTTTCTAATTACTAGGTGAATAAGGGACCATACAAGCTGTCGTAATGAAATACTTTATTCCATGTTTAATCCTTGGACTATTAGGTTACTAGGATTGGTATTATTTGATTCATTTTAATATATGCCAGTAGCATTTTTGCATACTTCTAATACTTCCGGGATATTTACAAATGCTGGTGGTAATTGTATGACTTCACCTTCTTTGGGAAGAGATGATTAAGTGTTTTTAAATGAGTGGTACAAAGGCAGCAGAAGCACTCCTGCCACTTTGCAAGGAGATTTTGGGTTCAGTTCTTATGCTGGTAAAGTATTTTATTAAATTGATCCTTTTGCCAAATTGAATGTGAGAGTGAATGTTTTATCAGTATATGTCCTGCCATTGTTCAGTGTGTAACCCTTTGAATGCTCATATTCCTGATGATGGAAATAAGTGGAATGACTTGAAATAACTTGAATATTTTCTACTCTAATTCTAATTTGGGGCACAACAATACAAGAAAGTGACAAGAACATTAAATAAAATCATGTTTTCTCAAATTTAAAGGTTCTATATCACTCTAAATTGGTTCTTTTGAGCTTAAACTATGTTAAAATGATGTTATAATCAAAAACATACCTGGAGTTGCATTTCGTTTTATTCTAAAGTAAATCCTTTATTATTATTCTGTCTAGGGGGGAAATTATCCAAATTATTCTAAAATACAGTGGAGCACTTCACAAGTTGGAGTGTTTTCTGTTTGAGAAAAGAAAACAGCCTAAATATTCAGGGTTTGTGTTTTAAACGTGTGAAGGAAACAAAACCCCAGGTATGTTTATGATGAGGAAACGTCATTATATCATAGATTAGAAAGCGGCGTAATATAGCCCCTACTGTGTTTTTTGTGGAATGAAAATGAATATAAACATCAGTCCAACTGCAAAATTTGAGTCCCGAAATAAAATGTAAGAAAAAAAACAAAAAAAAGTGATTGAAACCAACTTTTTGTGTCAAACTCTGCAGAGAGGGGGAACACTTTGTAACTGTGCTATAGCTAACTCTTCCTATAAACATCCACTCAAATCCAAATGTGTTTCAATAGTATATATGCACTAGACAAAATGACTTTAGAGTAGTCTGGAGGTGAGAGGAGCCGGGACCCTTTGTGGTGTTCACTATGTACAGAGCATACAGCTGTCACTCAGTGTGTGCCTGCAGCTCCAGAGTACACAAGGTTACCAAACCCAAACTCCACAGCCCCGGGACATCTCACATCGATATTTTGGAGCGCATATTTTAGACGACTGGTTCAAAGGTCACGCACAAATTCCTACCACAAAATAAGATGGAAACTCTATATGTTGTGGCAAATGACTCCTTTTTTCACTTTTTACACATACTCAAAATCGCCAAACCTCAATATAAGCAGTTCAATGTTAAGACAAAGAACTTAATCTGTAGAGTTAAGTGCTGCATCTAGTTTAATTGTGAATTGTGTGTTAATTTGATGTCTGCAACAAATCTCAAATTATTCTAGCCAAATGCTCTTTTTTGAAGTGGTGCACACCCCTTCCCCGTCAAAAGTGGATCGTGACGTCTATATGATGGATCTGGATGAGATTAATTGGCTGCGTGTTGGTGGTCTGCTCTGCTTTGACAGAATTAAATACCTACTTCCTCCTGTCACAGTTTAAAAACCCCAACATCAGCTCTAGCTTTAAAGGTGCAATGTGTTACCTTTCTGGTGGAGGGTCTGCACCTTCTTGTATGGCATTAAAGTGATTTATCTCTCGCGCTGATTCAATGACGGCCGCTTTTATTGCTTAGAAATACCTTGAAAAGCATTTGTACTGTGAGTGAGCTCGCGTCTCCACATATCTGATCTGTAACTTGGCCTGGCGGTTCATGTGTTTGTCTTTATTGAGATAGATAAGTGGAAGGGCACCTTTAAGGCTTAATAATAATTATAAATACTAGAAAAAATGTAAAAGTACAGTGGTATAGTGGTTAGGACTTTGCCACACAGTCACAAGGTCCCAAGTTTGATTCTCAGATTGTCTAGGATGTTGTAGCCTGTGATCTTCCTAGATGTTCAGACAAATTTCTTCACAGATGAGAATAAAACATGTACAGTTGGTTGCCCATATTCCTGACAGGTTAAACCAACAGTGTCAATATGGGCCTAATGCGGACGGCCATTGTAATTTTAGTTTTTCCATTTTCCCACACCTCACCACACATCGCCTTATGAGATTACCAGTTGTTTGGCAACGGGACAAAAATAGAGCCCTCAACCATAAAGGTCCATTATGTCCCATGTTGCTAGGCTTCCACGGTTGGCATCAAAGCTCACTGCACATGCTGCCGACCCTTTACACAATAAACACACACGCTCACATTGATGTTATAAAAGACTCTTCATTCTGAAAAGTGCATAACCAAACCTCCTTCATTTCTTCAACAACACGTGCTAATGGACTTATAAGGGCGCACTAAGATCTGCCTCGTACGCTGACAATGGTAAAACACATTCGGGCTTGTTCTGGATGGATTGCTCAATGCATTCAGGCATGAGAAGTGGACAGGGTGTACCTAGTAACAGCAGAAGTACTACAGTATTTCTTGCAGGCTCGGCCAATTTGCAGCAGTTAGCAGCTCTTTGTAACCGCCACCGCTGTAACAACTGCCGTGATTAGGCTTCACATGTCCACGTGTGGAGCTGTAATCTGCAGCTGGAAGAAGGTGAGCAGCTTCAGTCGTGTGGGATTTTCCAGTTGAAATCCAAGTTGTAAATGGACATTGTATAATCTAAGATTCAGTAAAACAATTCTGTAATAGACAAATGTTGAAGGTTATCTGAAGAAAATCCTATGCAATAATTCTATATGTTTAAAACCCACATTTAAAAAACATATACAAGTATTCACATATCAACCCATTATCAATTGTGATACAGAAAATGTCAAACTTTTGATACTATACCAACTGCAATACCACGGCAATACTAAAAACATTTTATTGTGATGTTCCATATGCTTACACACAATGACACTGCGAGATATACACAGGTTATTAAATTATGTGGTTCACCAAGCACTGAGTTTGCATAATCCTGAACTAAACATGCGCCGTCAGATAAAAAGTCTGTTCCTTCTTCCTGCTTATTTGTAGAATTGGGTTCCCAGACAGGTCAAAGGTCGCCTCAAATTCAACAAACAAATCTAATCACTTTTAACAGTCTTTTATACTTTTTGATTTTGGTTAATTTCATCCTGTACTAAACTCACTTGCTACTTAACTGTGCATAAAAGCATAATGTACGATTCCAAGTCATTTTTTGGCCATTTTGGTGCAGACTTAATACATTTGCAGCTATGTGGCCGGAACCTCTAAAACTCAGCTTCATGTCGGTGGTGACACCATAAGAGACTCCCCCAAGTGTTTCTGATTCTAAACACCTCGCTGCAGGGGTAGAGTCTGAACTGTGGATACCAAACACAGTGTTCACATTATGCCCCTCCTCCTCCTTCATGTACAGTTTAGCAGCTCGATTTGAGATGTTTGTGGGCGGAGTTTAGTCCCACTTTAAACCCTGATTTCTGCACAGTTTACACCTCCTCCCCTCACATGCAGAGTTTGACCATTCCCGTATTTCCTTATGAAGACCCCCATTGCATCTGAGACTACCTATAACCCCACATGCACAATGAAGATGCAAACTCCAACATGATTCGACTATGTTTGTTTTATTTCCTCTGCTTTTGTACTGAATGAGTGTGCAGTTGCCTGGTGTTTCACTCTTGTTCACTTGTCTGGATACAGATTTCGCCTGCCTGAGATTCATGCGTGTCCCTCCTCTGTTGTTCAGACGTGGGTTTGGTAAGGGTCTGTAGTCAATGCTTTTCTTTCTATAATAAAGAGCTTTGCATCAGCCTCACGCCTCACTGGTCCTATATTCATGTCAATTGCATGATTTTTTTTTTGTATTTTTTTATTCTTATCCCCTGGTTCGAACTACCACAGAGCAACAAAGAGCAATTTAAAGCAGGTTTTATGCTTATAGAAATCAATTTGGTAGCATGGTTCAATTGTTAAAAGTGCTATATTACACAAAAAACATTTTCTCTTGTGAGTTTTAAGTCTTTTTGGGATGTTACTTCATCAAAAAACATACCTGGGGTTGTATTTTCTTTCACCAATACATGTTTGAGAAGGTGTTTTCTGTCTGAGAGAAAAACTCAGCCTAAATATACAGGATTGTGACATGTGAATGAAACAAACACATGTGTAGGTACAGTTTTTGATGAGAAACTGTTTAAAGTAGCACTATGTAACTTTTCAGATGTAGGGTCCCCCACCTGCTTGTCTCCATGGGGGTGTACAATATTCCATAACTATCCCCAAAGAGACAAGCAGGTACTTTTTGGTAGTATCGGTTTAGTTGAAAGTGTATTGGTGGTGAGTATCGTAGGCCTATGTAAAATCCAGTCTAAAACAAGTTCACCACAGGGACTTGATTACACTGGTACAAAACAGAGCTCAGCAAACTCCGTGAGCCGTGCACCGGGCCCATCTCGATGGAGTTGTTAGAATAATTTAGAGGCAGACTTTAAATCCCAAACATTTTTTATTTTTTACAGTTGCCGTCCCGAGAGCTGCTTGATTTAATCCTCTCCATTCGTCATCTTTACTTGTGTTCTGTACTACAAATCAGCCCACAGTCACAGCCGCTCATTTTCCACTCTGATCAATTCAAATGGCAAAGCAAATGTTAGAGCGGAGCTAATCTACTTGGTTAAAGAAACATTGTGGGTCTAGTATCTATCTACAATAGTATTTTTTCTCCAAATAGTGATACAAGGTCCTAAATTGAGCTGGTTAGTGGGTGAATATTTAATAAAAAATCTATCTATATTGTGCCTACCCTTAAACAAAACAATAGGGTATAATCAACAATAATCAATGAAAGAACATAAACAAGTTAAAGAAGTAAATTACTGCACTTAAGTAAGAATTTTCTTCAGTATGAAGTATTTTACTTCAATAAATTTTAAAGTAGATACTTTTACTTTACTACCTCTAAGAGGGCGTATCTTTACTTTCTACTCTCTACATTTCTGAACAGGACGAAAATTTTAAAAGGATTTTTTTAATGAGTGAGACCTGCTGAAAAGTCTGAGGGAGTTTTTTTTTTTAGTTTATGGGAAAAAATACTAATACTTTTACTTATGTATTTTTCCATGTCATAGTTTTATTTTTTTTTTGCTCTATTATCTGTACTTTTATTTCAATGACAAAACTGAGTACTTTTTCGTTCACTGTGGTATATCTAGTATATAAGTGGTTTCCAAATAGTGGCTCTAAATCGGGTTACATTTTGTGTACCTTGTACAAAACAATAGTTTATAATCAGCATTAATAAAATATATTGCACATTGACCAGTGGTTAATCTTGTTTCCATGGAGATGTTATCTCTTTGCAGAGAGTATGGCCTAAAACATGTGTTTAAGGTTTAAGCTTTCACACTGCTAGTTTGCTTTGGTCCACACCAGGCAATAATATTGTTATTTTATAGACTTCAGTTTGGTCCCTTCCAAACCTGCAAATGAACCAGAACTGGTCCGACTGACGTATGTAGTGGAGCTGTTAAGGCCCAAGAATGTGCACAAAATTGTTATTTTTTATGGCACAAGCATAAAACAGATTATAAACATCCCTCGGACCAACATTTCTGGATATGGAACCAAGCCTGAGTCGACTGTGGAGCCGAGTGCAACATGGGAACAAGGCTGGGAGCTAAATTACTGCTTTTTTGGAAAATAATGTTAAATAATCTCACTAATGCTTCTATTTATACAAATATGAGTAACCCAAGACTCTTACAATCATATGTGTGGTGCAGGAATCTTACATTGGTTATTTACAGAACCGTTAGAAGACTTCAGTTTATAGAAAAACATTTGATGGACCCTCCAAAAGTTACACAATGCACCTTGAAGTGTTTTTTTTTTTTTTTGTGTATTTCATTTAATTTAATTATTATTATGAAATATATAGATGGTCCAGTGCTTTTTTGTTATGAAAAGTCCAATAAAGATAAAATATGTTATTAACTTGAATTTCAACGACTGAGAACCCACACAACCATTACAACGGGATTATAGAGTATTTTTTTATGTCAGCCTTGTTTTCATGTCGTCCATTTTGTGACATGTGCAGTTCTCAGCTCCAGTGTTAAATTAGACTTGGTTCCACATCCAGAAATATTAGTCCTGGAGATGTTAGTATCTGCAAAGTTTCATGTTTGTACCATAAAAGTGAACTGTGTTGGTCCTTAACAGTTCCACTCATGTCCAAGGCTCCTGCACACAGCGGTTTCGACTGCACGTGACTCTGAGACACTGAGCCTCTCCAGACCTCTCGGAGGTGAGGTCATGATGCAGTGTCTCACGGTGCCTTCCCACAATGCATTTGGAATAGTTCGTTTGGACTTACTATCTATGGTTTAGACCTGGGTCCATGTTCACCCCAGAGGGACTGCACCAGAGTTTGACATTTGGTCCGAGACACCTCTTTTTTGAGGTCTTGGTCCATTGTCTTGCTGCAAGGCTCACATAACTCTGAAAGGACACATAACACCTCTCACTTTTAAATCAACTGTCCGAGAGTCACTATTATCCACGATTATCCAGAATTCACTGATTAGGGTTTAATAGAAAACAAAATCTAAGTAGACTTTATTGGTCTGTTTTTGCTCTTTCTGTTCATTTCACTAATAGTTCACACTTACTTTGGTACAATCAGCTGCTTGTAATATTGGCCCTGAATTGGAAATGTACTTTTTTTCTTTTAAGTCACAACTCTCAATCTGCAAAAGTCAAACATGAGCTACATCTATGAAAAGAGTCAAACTGAGAACTACTAAGTTGGTTATGATTTTTGAAACTCTTTTGCTTCGACATTGGACGGGCGGCAACGACAGTAACACTAGTGATACCGATATCCGATACTGGTTGGTCAAATTCAATGTATTATTTATTATTACCACCACCAATTAAAGCGTAAGCACCACAGACCACACAGTCATGCAAACATAGAGGAAAGGTAGGTAAAATGTGTTGCTCAATGACACAGTGACAATATGTAAATGCTAGTAGCAGGGATTGAACCATCTCTGCCAAGTGCTGCATTGTTCCCAAACAGGGATTACCTGTGTTACCTCTTGGTCCTTGGTCCTGTCGGCAGTGGAAGTTCTAACACTGTTTGACTCACTCTGGAGTTATTACGTCTGAAACACTTGTATAAGGTCTGGGCTTTGCTCAAAACTTTCACATATAATTGAGAATTTTCTTTTCCCTAGTTAGACAATTTGGTGAAGTTTATAATTTTCTTCCTGGTTGGACATGGGCAGCGCAGCGGGCTATGCTATCTGTTACCTAGCAACCATACTGTACACAGGGTCCAATCGGCCAATTAACTCCAAAGAAAAATGTATGACACGCTGTTCTATTTATATATTAACGTGGTCTTTGTGTGTCTGCATTTTGAATGAATTCGGTGTATTGATGACATCAGTAGGGATTTTTTGTGCACAATGACCTGAGTATTTGTTATATCAGTGCGGTCACCTCCTAATGTCCTTCCTTGTCCTTCCTCACCTGTAATTTGGCCTAGTTACAGTTCGTTAGTTACGTTTGATGTTGTATATGATAAACTGGATTAGATTATATGATACGCAGCGGATCTTTACATGTACAGACCTCAGTTTGGCCTTCAGATACTCACTACTTTGCAAGAGCATACACTACCAGTCAAAAGTTTTGACACATTTTTTCATTTGTTTCGTCTTTATTTCCATTATTACATTGCGGCCAGGACCAGTGCAGGGCTGTGTAATCAGATCTATTCATTTCAGTGACGTATGTGAAACAAAGCAGCTCATTGGTCGCTGTTCATTTTGAACTAAATGACATTTGTCTCACATCAGATTAACAGAGTTGACTATTTCACTCACTGATTCTGCAGAAATTTGCGATGTTTCAGTCCTTTGTGATATTATCTTCCTTTTTGTCCTTGCAAAGAGCCTTATTTGTTTTAATACAGACGGCGCATGAGTGGCTAATGCACCTGTCAATCACGCCCATCTGAGCTTGGGAACCAGAAAAAAGAGTAAAAAAGAGTCTTATCTCTTCTTTTGTTCAACCTTTACTCACAAACTGCCATTTCCACAAACGAACCACATGTTTTAACCTACCAAACTTGGAGAAACATGAAAGGCCGTCACTGAAAATAGCTGTAAAGACGGTCCGCCGGTGTCCTCCTGCACGGCGCTTTCATTCAGACCATCATTCTTGTTTTGCTGTATAATCTCTTCTTTTAGGACGCGGATAATATTCCCTTTTTCCTGGTTCTTTTTCCTCAAAGTGCTCGCGGCGCTCCCTGCGTATGCGTACGTGCCATTACGAGTACAAGAGCTCCAGCCCCTGCAGCGCTTACCCACGGCCCGGCTTTAGCGCGCACAAATCTGCTGTTTACAAACAAATTGATGAGTGATGGCCCCTCCAGCTAACATCATGTACTCTCCGTTTCTCCCTCCGCCTAAAACAACCTCAGCGCTCAACTCTCCGGGGGCCTGCTTTGGCATTTCTCTACGTCTTTTTCTTGTAATACACGGAATTATGGCCTGAATTATTTACAAGGG
>JACN01021641.1:0-12613 GCA_000787155.1 Scartelaos histophorus
GCCACCTAGAGGCCTGGCATGCACCCACACTATTGCATCACTACATGCTGCAGATTTCCTCCTGAAAATGCTTGTCTAAACGCGGAAGAAAAAGTGAAGATGTGATGCCACTTTTGCGTCTTCTGTTCAGGTAAACTTTGTCTTCAATTTTTGACAAAAAGCTGCACATTTACCGTATTTTGGGGGCTATAAAGTGCACTGGATTATAAGGCGCAGTATCAAATAATATGTCAGTTGTGTCATTGTCCACACATAAGGAGCATCGGATTATAAGGCACAATAAGAGAAACAAAACGTATAAATCGAACTTTATTCAGGTCATTTACAATAACTCTCAGTTGTAGCTAACACAAAAATACAAGTTTAACAGTTGGTGATTTGGGCATCAAACATGCCCGGATCCTCTCAACATTGTTCAGTTTTAACACTAAAATACAAAACCTGAAATCTGCATGGTGCATGTCTCTTAACAGGTGCATTTTGGGTCCTTGTACAGCACACGGCAGAACTACCGGTATGTTGCACAGTCGCCCTATATGTGGCCAACATATTACTCCTCCTGACTCGCCCACTAATACCTTATTAGACTAATGTGGACAACATCAAATCGGTTGGAGGTTAAACACAACCAAAGGTCAAACATAAGGCCACTGGATTATAAGGCCACTGTTGATTTTGGAGAAAATGTCATGATTTCCGAAAAATACAGTAACTAGTGTGCACTACAGTTGCCAAAAAGGAAAAGGAGCAGTAGGCAGTGCTAATAAAACACCATATGCAAAATTCAGTAAATAAAAATCGAATGTGACTTGTTGGACGTGCAGTACCTGTGCGAGGAAGTCCTTGGTGCTGCGGGTGGCGTGGTGGAACCTCTTTATGATCAGAGCACAGAACTGTTTGAGGATGAGTCTGGAGCCTTTCACCTGTCGGGAGCCTTTCCCTGCACTGCTGTCTCCTGCCCCTGAGGTGGCGCCGTTGTGCTCTGTGGAGACGAGCACATAGACTCAAACACTGAACTATAATAATGTAACAGAATAAATGTTGTGACACAGGAAAGTCAATAAGCAGCAGAAAGTTAAAGTTAAAGGTCCATGTTACAATTCTTACATATTTAGGTTCTTTTCTCAAATGGAAAACACTCTGCTCCACCTTGTGATGTCATGTAGTGATACAGGAAGTGCTCCAGTGTGTTTTTAAACTCCATACACCTTCACTAGAATCATTTGGATGATTTCAGTCCTGCCCATTTCGACTGAACAAAACGTAAAGTAAAAAGTAGCTGTTAACTTGAAAACTGCTGCTTTATGACATTGCAAGGTGGAGAGGAGCATTTTCAGTGAACCAAAGCAAACATGGCGACATACTTCTACCTAATTAAAAACACAGATGATTTTGTTTGAGGTTAAGTGCTTTGTGTATTCGAGGACAGAGAAGATGTTTGTGCTTTTGTCTAGAGGTGTAACCAGTGGTGTAGTGGGGATTTTTAAAACAGGGGTAAGTGATCTGTGACGGCAGCGATGTGACGTCTTCGTTCTATTTCTATTTCTATTTACTAGTTGATTCGTAGTCTGTTCTTTGCTATTCACATGTTGTCCCTTGTAACTGTTTCAGATGCTGCTGTTCCAGTTTGGACCGTGGTGCCCCCTAGTGTCCAGGACCTGGACCCCTCCCTCCTTCATGTCCTGGATTAGAGCAGTAGTTTCCTTCTGCCAATAGCTTTGGCCTACAGTTTTACAACCTTATTGGCAGTGGATACGTCCTGGCCATCTATACCTGTCCATCCATGGGAGTGGATCTCTCCTTCACTGTGGTTCTCCTCGAGGTTTCTCGTTTTTTGGGGGTTTTTTTCGAGTTTTTCCTTGCCGATGAAGGAGGGTCTAAGGACAGGAGATGCTGGGACAATTATCCATTTGTCTGCTTGTTGTTGGGCATTATGTATTTTTGAATTATCAATTAATTATTATTATTATTATTTTTCTTATTCTGCTTCATTCTCTGACATCTCTGTTTGCTAATTTAACAATTTGTGAAGCCCGCCGAGACAACTTATGATTATGGTATGGTTATGATTTTCAGCTATACAAAAATTGGGGTGTTTGTGGGTGTTTGTGTGGCCCTCATGCTGCAGGTCACTACAGGACAGTACTGGAGACATCATGAGCCTTTGCAAGTTGTTTTTTTATTTTTATAAAGCCCACTACACCCCTGGATGTACCAAAAGACACTGCGTAAAAGCAAAGCAGTAACTACTCCATAGAGACTAGTACTTTTAAATGTTCGATGTGTTGTTAAAACCACTATTCTAAAGCATTATAGTGGTGAGTTTTACACCCAGCAGTAAGTGCGATACCCCCCCTAAGGGCAGATGACTGCAGGACAGCGCCACAGCGAAGCGTCCGGCTCTATATGAGAAAGCATGTGGCACTAGAAGCTTTTCTGACCTTCATTTTCTGAGGCCATTTTGCTGCTGCTTTTCCTGTGCTGTAACATCCACTGCACTAAAGGAAACACACATCACAAATACACAAATACTACACATGAACATACGGGGATATCATTATGACCACTTTTTAATGACATTTAAAGACGCATTATGTAACTTTATCTTGTGGAGTTACAGGTCAGATCAGTGCAGAGGCGAGGAACGTAAGAATCCATGTTTTTAATTTGATTTGAACAATATAAAACCACTTGTACATGAATAATAAAAAGTTGGAAAGCGTTAACATCATCACGGAGACACGCCTCCACTAGAAAAATTACATAATGCATCTTTTACCGCAATGATAATGTGATTTTCAACATTAAATTGTAGTTCTTTTTATATTACCACACGATCTTATATGAGTGCAATCCCTCACTAATCCAGGAAGGCTCCATACTGATCCACGGGGCTCTGATACAGCTCAAGATCGTTCTAAATTCAGGAAAAGCTTCATTTCTGTGCTGTGAATGTGATATTTTTTAGTACTGACGCCTGCTCAAATGAGTATCAAGTTTTAGTATTGAAGAATAGCTGATTTCATTACTTTTGACAACCCCATTTCATACTTTTGTGTTTATCAGTAGTCATAATTTAACTCCTGATCACTGCATCTACAACATAAGTATGAAACAAAAGACACAGGAAATACATGCAGGTTTCTGTGTGGGAATCACTGTGAGAAAAACAGGTCACAAAGCTGAGACCAGATGAAAAGGTTGTGTGCTTCATCACTGTATATTTACCTGCAGTAGTGGCATTATTCACCGCTTCTCCGTCTGCCGTGACCTTTATGAAAATCTGGGGGAGAAAAGAACAAGCTCTGAAACACTCGCGAGCCTGGGGACCGTTGCCATAGCGATTAACGAACGGAAACGAAACAGGAAATCGTTTGAGCGGTGAAAAAGCCCTCGAAACGTCGCCGAAGTGCATAAATATACTGCATGACTCTACATTATGAGCAGGCGATTGATATTTTGCAGCGGCATCTCAGCGGGGGTGTCCTAAGTCTATGGGTAAAATGTTCAGCAGTCGCCATGGAGACACAATGCGCACATTAGCAAAAACTGGCAAAATGTTTTAATATTGTCTGAAAACTCAATGCAAAATACATTTAAACTCATTTTAAGAAGTTTGTGATAAATTCAAGCATCTACTTCAATCTAAATCAGCTCTTTTTTGTCAGATTGTGAGATAATAAAGCACAGATTAAGCCTAATTTGTGTAACGGGGCTTCTAACAGAGCAGTGCTTCCAGTTAGCATCACACCCCCAGGGAATGTTGATGAGATCTGCAGCAAAAGTGACAAAAAGTGATATTTTTAGTCCAATTTATTTAGTCAAAATCTTCAAATAAAGGTGGGAATTATCACCTCATAGTAACACTGAAAATATGTGGGAAACTAATTCTTCTGCTAAATTGTATTGCTGCTTTTTTTAAACTTCTGACTTCAGTGATTCGTGTTTTACATTCAAGATTTATTAATATTTAAGAGAAGACAGAAAAATGAACTGTTAATGAGTATTGCACAGATATAATATTAAATTTCCATGTGTTCATAAGGTGGAAGCTTTAATATAAGAGTTTTTTGCCTCTTCCACCTTTTTTATCCAATGTGCTTTTTGTTATGTTATATTTGTGCTACTACAATATTTTACTTCATGACTTAGCACCACCGAGTACGCAGTGAATAAATAATGCAATGTAAAGTGATTTTGTGTCGTAAAAGCTGATATTCAAATCCAATGCTTTATATTTTGTTCTGTTCTGAAGACCTTGTTAATGATAATTTCCAAAATGCAAATATTCAAATAATTATGGATTAGTCCGTGTTAGACGACTCATTTCTTTAAAAGGGCCAAAAACGAAACTAAACTACACAATAATTATGATTTGACAAATAAAAATGACCTTTATTTTGTTAAATCAGTGTTTAAACTGTCCAAAAATGCCTTTCCTTATGCATTTTGGATTAAGTTGATTTTTCGTCGTCTGGTTTTCTTCACAAACTGCGACTTAATTGAGGTAAAAGCCTGATAAATATTTACCACAGATGTTATCCCACCAAACCAGGTAATAATTAGGAAAAATACAGTATATGAATCCGTTAAATGCGCTTTAATATTGCAACCTTAGAAGTCGAGCAGCGACACAGTGAAGGAAAGTCGTATTACCTGACAATAAGAGGCAAAAGGCTAACCACTCTGCCACAATGTCCAATCCAAGCCCTTTCCTTACCTCCTCGAGTGACGTTTCGGAGATGCCGAAGCTGCTGAGGCCCATGTCGCCCAGAGTCTCCTCCAGCTCCCTGAAGAGGCTGGCGTAGGCGCGATGTTTAAAGTTCTTGTTGGGCAGAAGGTACGTGAGCTCCTGCCCTATGGACTCTATGAGCTTCGCCTCCGGGACGTGGTGGTGGATCAGAGCGGTGATTGTCTCAATGTCGCCTGAAACCGAGACGCAAGATAGTTTGTCAGATACGGATGATTTTATCTGAAATCTGTCATGATTTAACTGTGATCAGAATTTTATCCAGTGGGACTCAAACTGAATCCAAACAAGAATCAAACCAAGAATTGAACTCCGCTGCCATGAGAAGGACTTTTTTGAGCATAGAGACGTTTTTTTTGCTCCATCAACTGAGAGAAAATCCTGATCAACACCTTTTAAATGTTTTGATTATATGATTGATCTTATAATGTCTTTAATATGCAGATTCTGAGGAGGATTTTCAAAGTGTAAGCTCTACATAGAGAAAAATTCCGCACACCGTCTTACTTACAAAATGTGAAATTCATTAGGATATGAAACGTTTTGGCACGAGACCTTCATCTTAAATAGGGTGTGACAAGCACCCAAGGGTGACAGGTTGTAAAAGAAACAGTGCCCCCAAAACAACATAATTCAAAATACAAAAATACATAAACAGTGTAATATAAGTCATCATAATAATTAAAGCCACAAGGGCGTTGAATGGCCCTCGCCTGCCGCACTCCACACTAACCCTGATAACCGTAAACCCGAACCATGACTCTAACCCTTATTCCCAACCCTAACATTATGCCTAACTTGAGTCGTAACCCCAATAGCCCCAACTCTAATCCTAACCCTTTTAAGTCTTTGCGCCCCAACTCTGGAAAATTACCCATGTCAGTCATATGTTTTTGCTTTGAGCCATTAGAATTTAATTCTAAAATCTGGTACAGATCCAATAATGTTGACTTTATAGTGTATTTTATTCCAGCCAAGAGCACATTCGTGATTCAAATTTCAGCACAATTGCTCAAAGTATGTGCATGTAATATTTTTTAAAATATGGCCAACAGGGAAAAATTCCCCATCTCCAAAATATACTTTTTTGCTCCTAGTCATGCATAGAATATAAATCCCAAATTTAGTACAAATCTGATAATGTTGACATTTTATGTCTTGCTAGGGGGCGCTATAGTGTTCACCAGGGATCACCAACCTTTATGAAGCTGAGAGCTGCTTCATGAGTCATACGAGGGCGTCCAGTTTGAGACGCTTTGATACGAAACAACACATTTGCTCAGTTTCCCTTTTACATACAAACCTTATTAATAATGATTAATGATAATCATCTGCGTCCAGACACTGATCACGTTAATGATTCTCACAATAATTATCACCAGTGAAATGTTGAAATACTGGCCCCAGATGTGATCTTGTGCTTGATCAGACATGAGGAGTAAACTCTACATACACCTTTGTACCAGAACTATGGCCAGACCTTAACAATTACAACTATTACTAACTCTTTTTGCCTCAGTATCATAATTCAGACTTTCAAGTGTTCTCAAATATAACAAAAACACCTCGCAAAATATCCCTGCCTCCATCTAAAATATCCACTTGACTAAATGATTAAATTAATATTCTATTACTCTCCACCTTACCTTAAGATCAAGGTTATATAAGGATTGTGTATAACTGTGAGTGATTCATGGTTGGAAAGTTGCATTTTAAACAGCGTCCTCAAGCAGAACCGAGAGCCAGAGTCACGGGTCAAAACGGCTCTAAATTATAACTGTTAACAAATCTGTCGGTGTTTTGACTTGAATTAAAGGAAGATGAGTTTTAATGGACGGTGAGGGCTCTTTAGAAGCGCGATGAGGACGTACTGGACATTAAAATGAGGTCGATTGCGTTGTGTCTTGAAGCACGCAATTTAAAAAGACGTATGTTAGACCTCGGCCCCCTCACCGAGCGGCGTTCAATGAATCACCTAAGTAGAGCTTGAGTATAAGGAAGAAAATACTCCTTATGGCGATATATATGTATAATATCAAGGTCATGACAATGTAGTACACTTTTTTGTCAAATTCTTTTTAAATCTATGACTAATTTGAGAGTTATGAGTTTTTAGTTCAGTCTACAGAAGGTTTCTGGACACTGTTGCGATCAAGGTTTTTTCAATTTGATTTTCAATTTTGACACTAAGATTTTCCTTCTGTACTAAGGAAGGAGTTTTAGATTGAAAATATCCTGCCCTTGTTTGCAGCTTTCATCGTTATGTGTGGTTATGCCTCTGTGGGGCATTGGCTGCTTCACCTTCAGCATTATTAAGCACATAATTAGCATTTGATTGGCTTGTTGTGGTCTTATTACATGGGGGATAAGAACACTTCTGCAAACAACGGGTAGATTAAACCTCATTCCACTGTTTCTGTTCAGAGAAGGATTTTATTTCTTCACAAAAACAGCTTCTTTCACCCCCGTTGCAAATCATTTTTCTCTCTGTTTAGTTAACTCAGAGGATCAACCCTAGCGCCCCAAGCCAGCATTATTAAATTGAAAAAGGCTTTTGAATGGGAGCCGAAAAAACACAAAAACAGTGTCCAGATGACCGCCATCTGTAAAAGTGGTTGCCTGAATGAATTGGCAAAGTAAATGTCAGAAAATGTAGTGGCTTTGTGTTGGCGTGCACCTTCCATGACCCGGTCCTGGTGCTGGGACAGATTCTGGGACTGTTCTTTATAAGCTGTGCAGATGGAGCAGGCACATGAGCACTCAGAGCTGCAGTCACACTCGTTCTGAAAATATAAAAACATTATAATTACACATTTTATCATTTATCATGTGTAATCTCCTGCATTTTTACCAGACAGTATTCAGGTACTTAAAGGCCTTCTGTCCTGAGGGTTGTTACTCTCCTCAAACGGCCCTGACACAGAATCTGAAGTGTTTGTTTGAGCTTTTTACTTTAATTGTATTTTATGAATTTTTCTCAGTGTGCTTGAACTACCCCTTGGAGACAAATAAAGTGATCCTGATTGGGAGAGATCGCTAAATTACTCAAACATACATGGTTAACATCTAAAAAAAAACTGTTTGTGATGAGGGAACAATGTTATAAGCAAAAAAAACCCCAAAAAACGCTCTTACATTTTTTCTTTCTTTCATAATTTATAGTTAAAATAAATGTGTATGTAATATATAAATGGTAATAATAATGATAAATAATATTGCTATTAATATTATTACTGTAAAAAGGGGGAAAGGAAAGAAGGGAGAGAGAAAAAAATAAGGGAAATAAAAATTGTGCTTCAATATTCTAGTAAAAAGTAAAAGACGATGAAAGGAAATGATGATGAAATTATTTAGTTTAAGCAAGGTGATTAATAAATGGGGAGAAAAGAGAGAGAGAAAAGGAGAAATTAAATTATAAATGGGTCAAAATGTAAATGGAGGGTGTGATTTATGCTGCACGACCACAATATTTTAGTTTTATTTCAATAATTTGTGGGTGTGTGTGTGTGTTTCTTGAATATTCCTGAGCTACAGTACCTCTCTCCGCCTCAGGTCCTTCATGCGGCGCACTAGAGTTAGGTAGAAGCCCAGGCCGAAGCAGTTCTTGAGAAACAGGGGGGATCCGCAGCAGTGGAGGCGTCCCTGGGAAATGATGGCGATTCTGTCACTGAGCAGGTCGGCCTCGTCCATGTGGTGAGTGGACAGGATCACAGTTCGGTCTGGACACAGCAAACCCACATTTATATAGAGTTTAATGCAACTAACGACATCAAATACACAAAGAACTAATCTCATTATACAGGATTTGTGTTTCCTGCTGTGAGAATCCTGCTCCCTGATTGGTCGGGCTTGTCTACACCAGCCTCACCAGTCCGCCATTTTGTTTCCTTTGTGTCTGTTTGTGTGTTAGTAAAGTTAGTTCTGTTTTGTCCCTCAATTCTGTTTGTGGCTTTATGTGATTTTTCTTTGGGACACTTTAGTTTAGTTTTGTTTTTTACCATATTTTTCAGGCTATAAAGTGCACCGGATTATAAGGCGCAGTATCAAATAATATGTCAGTTGTGTCATTGTCCACACATAAGGCGCATCGGATTATTCTAGATGCGCCTTATAGTCTGAAAAATACGGTAATTAAGTTAGTTGTGTTTTGTCCCGTTTTGTTTTGTCACTCGATTTTATTTGTGGGTTTATGTGATTTTTCTTTGGGACACTTTAGTTTAGTTTTGTTTTTTAGTCACTGGTTTTCTGTATAAGCCCATGTGACCATTTTGTTTCTTAGTTTAGCTTATTTTGTGCACATATTTTAGCGTGTTATGTTAATTTAATCCTTTTACATCCCCGTTAATTAAACATACTTAATTTCTATCATTTTTCCACCTTGGTTTTTGTTACTTTCATGACCCTAGTAGAGCTGGGATGTAATAATTTGTCATATAAGTGGAATAAATGTGCATACTTGGACACACCTTCTCATCTTCTTCAGTGCTTTTTTTTTTACTACTGCGTTCTGCATTTTAGATACATACAGAAGACATCACAGACATGAAACAAGATGGATTTATGTAGCAAACAATGACTCATTCATATTAATATTTCATGTTTCTCAAAGTGGCCACCGTTAGCTTTGGTGACAGCGTCGCAAACTCGTGGAAATGGTTTTCACTTCACAGCTGTGCCATGTCAGGGTCAAGGAAGGCTAAGCGTGTAAAGCAGTGATCAAACCAAAGCGGGACTATTTTTAAAAATGTGTTTATTTATAGTTTTGATGTCTTCACTGAGAATCTACAATGGAAATAAATAAGTAACATAAATGAAAAAGTGTATCCAAATTATGACTGCCGTGTAATATTGTTAAATGTGGGTTATTTCTACATTTTGGAATTTCAAATCAGAGTAGTAATAGTAGTCAATAGTAGTCATAGTAAAAGTAACTCTAAATGCTGCAACACACTACAGAATTTTTTGGTCTTAAAGGATTTTTAAATGTGAGACGAGGAGAATCTTATGAGACTTAAAATCTCCGAAAATCTCTGGATATAAAGTTATGAACACGATGGCGTCAGCTGTTTCCTGTCTACAGTAAAACCACTCGCTTTGAGACTCTAATACTTCAGATACGTGATTTTTAAAGCATAAAAGATAAAGTACACAGGAAGTAGAGTCATTAGCACAAATCTGCAACTCGATCGACACTTTTACTGTCAAAGAACGCCTCAAACTGGATTAATAGGCGGTTTTGTGGACTGGATGTCAAACAAATGCATGAGATCATTTCTATGGATAATGTGGAGGAGATGCTGCACTTTAAATTTACCACTTTACAAGAGGTGAGGCAAAAGTCTAAATTTTTGGTATTTCCTGAGTTTGTATCTCGCGTCTCTGTGTCCGTCACTCTTCTGCTCTGACGCTCTGTTTTATCTGTTTTATGGATTCGTCCTGGTCATCTACGCCTGTCCGTCCATGGGAGTGGATCTCTCCTTCACTGTGGTTCTCCTCGAGGTTTCTCTCTTTTTTTAGTTTTTCCTTGCCGGAGAAGGAGGGTCTAAGGACAGGAGATGCTGGAACAATTATCCATTTGCTGCTTGTTGTTGGACATTCTGTATTTTTGAATTATGACTGTTTCTTATTCTGCTTCATTCTCTGACATCTCTGTTTGCTAAATTAACAGTTTTGTGAAGTCCGCCAAAATAACTGTTGTTGGGCTACACAAAAATAAATTGAATTGAATTATCGTCTGTTATCGTAGCATCGCTGATGTTTGATGGTTACGATCTGACACTGACTCCACACACATGAGGAGTGCAATGGCTTTAAAATCGCACACAAAGACAAAAAGTCGGGTCACGCCTTCCCGAACTCGGAGAGAATTAATCGCAGCCAAAATCGGGCAAATTCTCCTGCAGTGTGTAGCAGCTTTTACTGTATATTGAACTTCAAAGTCAAGATATTTTGTATTTACCTGTCCTGTACTTGAGTAACAGATCCCAAATAGATCTTCTCGAATACGGATCGACTCCTGAGGTGGGTTCGTCCAAAATCACGACCTTTGACCCTCCGACGAACGCCATGGCAACAGACAGCTTCCTCTGCATCCCGCCTGCAGCCATTAAAGCAATTTATTCACCAAGGTTCGTACTTTTGAAGAAAAATGAAATCAAATTAAATCAAAACGCTACATGATGAAACGAATGATATGAAAAGTCACTGGGTTTATTCATATGAAACTATCTCTGGGAACAACATAAAGTAAAGTAAATAGAAGGTTTATTTCAATATTTTGCCAAAAGTTGACTGTATTATTATCAGTTTTAATCTCAAACAGTTTTGTCTGCCAAAACGTAGCATGTTTGCAAGTAAGACGGTGTGCGTGATTTTTCTCTACCTTAATCTCAAATTGAACCAAATATATTTTCTCTCTTTTCTATGTGTTCTTCCTGAAACTTTGTCAGTAGTATTGAATTATATAAATACAGTTCACTAATCTTTATTATTTGATACTTAATACTGATTCCAATACCATAGTCATCATCTAAATCAAAGTCATCATCTAAAAATTTTAAAATTAAATATTTGTACTTTTTTTCTATTATGTGGCCTAATACCTGTGTAATCTCAGTCATCCAGGTAAGGTCCATATGTGTCAATGGGTGTATATTAGTTTATGTGATATAGATTCAAAATTAAAGCTTAATTTTTGTCCTGTGATTGTGACTTTTTTTGTGTAAATTAATGTACTGAAAGCAGAGTAGTACCTGAGAGGTTCTGGGCTTCATCGTCTCTCTTGTGGGGCAGGCCCAGGTCCAGCAGCATGTCCTCCACCTCCTGCTTCTTGTGGGGGCCCAGGTCCAGCAGCATGTCCTCCACCTCCTGCTCGGCCTCAGCCTGAGAACGTCCTTTCAGCAGAGAGTAGAACAAGATGTGCTCTTCCACTGTCAGGCTGAAAACACAATTATCAGATACAGTGATACTGGGATAATGTTTGTACAGTGGATACAACGGACGGTGTAAAGAAGTGAACTACACTGAAAAAAAAAACCCTTCTGTGAGTAGTAAAATAATAATATGAAATCATAATTTTTACACTGAAATAACATAATTTTGTGAGAACTACGCCTTGTTTTACTCATGTAGTCGAAGTATTGTGTATATTGAGTAAGTTCTGCTATATAATCACCAATACATTTTAAAGATTTTACACTCAATACCAGAGTCCTTCTTGATAAGTCCCTAAACTCGACGGTTATGCATTTGGGGCTGGGGTGGGGCAATAGCTCAGTTGATTTGTCCAGGTTAATATGAACAATTTAAGACCAAAAAGGGAGTGAAATTGTGAAAAAAGTGAACTGGAGCTGGACCCTCACCCATGCTCACTTCCTATTTGGGATGCTAAGTCCATTTAGAATACAGTCTATTTTATATACACAGCTGGGCAGAATCACTTAAAGACAGTTCATGTTGAAAGTCGAGTACTTGATTTTCAAAAAAAGACATTATTTGCTATTTGGCATTATTCGCTAAGTCTTTTAGTGAAAATTAAAGGGATAGTTTGAGTTTTTTGACATAAATCTGTCTGTTATAACCATCAGCAGTGTTCTTGAGCCGAGTTCTTGCCCGGTTTTGGTGCTGACGAAAGTAGTTCCGGCAAGTTGGCTGGGGTCACGAAAATAAAGCTTTTTTCTCTTCAAAACAATATGTGTTCAAAAGAGTGAAATATTTGCATCATAAAACCGCTGTCAGAGAATCGTATTATTTTCTCTCCTTTTTCTCTGTGTTTACTAAAACCGCTGTCAGAGAATCGTATTATTTTCTCTCCTTTTTCTCTGTGTTTACGGCTCAGAACTGAAAAAAGTGTTGGATTTGCGG